>JAUBNQ010000013.1:10009581-10023176 GCA_032353495.1 Ctenopoma kingsleyae
GATAATTTACGTGGTGAAGTAAAGTGACATATTGCCTTGAAAAAAATCTGATATTTCACTTTTACACTTTGTTTCATGTAGATTCAACATATAAGATGCTACGTGTTAATTAATGAGTTTTAGAAGTGCTAGTGGCTGTTGTTATCTTTAGACAGAGCCTGTTTTACCTACCTGTTTTCACATGCTTCCTGTCCTAATGCTAAGCTAAGCTAACTGGCTGCTGGCTGTAGTTATACATTTAGTAATAGACATCCATGGAATGTGGTATCAATCTTCCCATTTGAGTAGCTGCAAGTTTCCCTTTCACATTTGTAGTAGCTATTTCAGCTGTTAGTGTACACATGAAGGAATTCAGAGTACAAATGCAGAGTCCTCTTTCTTTTCTAGACTGTTATTTAGAACTGGGGCTGAAAGGAATTTATTTACATGCGAGATAACATGGTAATGGGGTCACAGTCCCCTCCAATTTAACTGTGTCCTTTGTCTTCCATTGGTATTTACACATGTTGACCTGGTCTGCATAATTGCCACGCTGTATTGCTAGAACTGACACACTTCACAGGGGTTTAACCTTCACATGAAAGTTGTATTCAAGCATGCCATTCCTTTGAGTCAGTCATTTTTACTCACCAAGGGGATAGATCAGGACATTCAAAATCTGTGGTATATAAGGAAAAAAGACTGAGTTTTGTAGACAAGCTATGAGAAGCAATATGGATACTCATGCTTATTATAGGCTGTTGAAATGCATTCTTCAAAACATGCTTTTAAATACAGGCTGTGAAACCTCTGATGGCTGTAGATCCCACAGGCAACATCAGATCTTTTTGTTCTGAAGATGCTCTCTGTTGATTAATTCAAACATCAAAATAAAACTCTGGTGTTTTCATAAGCAAGAGTAAAGCCTTTAACGTCACTTGGGGGTTTCAAACCCCATCGGAAGTCTTAATCTCAGAAAGAAGCCAGTGTTATGTTTTATTGATTCTTCTCCTGGAGTTTGGAGACAATAAGACGGGTGAATATTTCATTCCTGTCTTTATGTTTGGACCGAGAGCTGTATCCCTATGTTCAAGGTGTCTCTCCAGACATGTCCCATAGCAGACATAAACAAAGTTATTAGATGAGCAAGAGAAGATTCACAGAGAAATTCAGTACTGGGTGCTTTAGAGGAGTCCTCTGACAGTACGTTCAGGCAATTCAGATTGTCATGCTTCATTGTTCTTTGGGGAAGATGAGTGTTGTTTGACTTTGAATGTTTCAAGATTCAAGATTCACGATTCTTTATTTGTCACGTACGTAGTTATACAAGTACAACATGCCGTAAAATGTACCCTGATCACTCCTAAGACTGTGCAAATTAAAACAAAGTATTATATCAAGAGAACTAAATCTAGGAATAAATCAAACAGAAAAAGTACCAATACATATACAAATCTAAAATATACAGCGAAGAAAATAATTGGAAGTTACCATAGAGCTTATAGACTCACCAGTGGCGAGCCCTGTTTTGCAATAATGTGAATGTAAATGAGAAATCATGTTTTGGAATGAGGTGGTACACTATGTGTTTTGCATATTGAAGGCGGATCAACTAAAATATGTACAGTAAGTGCTAAGCATTGTAGAAATTTAGGTCATCTTTCTCAGGCAGTGAGATTTTCTCTCTTTGTGTATTTTTTAAGAGGAGGCGGTGTTTACGTGTGTGTATGTGTGTGCTTATATGAGGGGGTTGGGGGTCATATCTAATCCAGCGAGACCATAATGTCTCATATAATGCAGATGGAGGAAGCAGCTTCAACATTTAGTGTTTTCTTGCCACAAGCATTAATATGGCTGCTTCTGCTCATGCTGCGAGCAACATGATGTTTGAGGCATGTGCTTCACAGGACTGAATGAGGTATAATTATGTAAATTGCATTCAAAGGAATCAGCAATAGCTCATGTGGAATGGATGTGTCAACAAGGTGTCCACATTCACTGGGAGAATTTGCTAATTAAACATGACACAGTTTCTCTTTCAACACACGGACACAGTGAGACACTGTGGGATTTAAAAAAATCTGGGGTGTATATTGTATTTCTGGCTAAAAAAAATAATCTTCTTGGAAAAATAAGCTTTCATTTTTGTTGCTGGAAGTGTAAAAAATGCCCTTGAGTTCACTACAGGACCATTAAACTTTCTACATGTTGTTGACATGTGTGTAATGGAAGTGCCTAAACTTCAAACAGCCTGTCCACACAGCAGCCACTCTGATGCCCTACTACACAAAAAGGGATGATTTATTACACTGGTTGTTTGTCTGGCCCAGTAAATGCTTGAATTCAGTTTGACAGCAACTGTAGATAAGCTACTTTGCCTGAATGTCTGAAAAGCACTGTACCTGTAAAGCAAAGATTAATACAGTCCATATGGAAACAGAAACACATTGTCCTCTTTTTATGTTATATCTTTCCCCAATGAAAGTCTGTACAGATGGCTCCTATCTATTGTGAACTTATCAACATGGAGAACAACACAGAGGGGAATAAGAAAGTTACGATCTGTTCAGCTACGGCTGTAGTTAAGGCACGTGACAGGGTGAAGCACCGAGACAATTAGTGGAGAGACAAAGTGCTTAGGGAGCTTGTGAATGACACTTGAGCACTGTCAGGGAGTGAAAAAAATGAGTTTTGAAGTTTTTCTTTTGCTCCCTCCTCTTCCCAAGATGAATTGGCTTTTCAGATTTAAGAAAGTGCATGGCTGAAATACAAAGAGAGGCTCATCTATCAGCCCCTGAATAGTGAGAGGAAAATCCTATGGCTGTGTGGAGGGAGTGGAGCTGAGGAGGGATGCGTTGTTGGTCTCTGATTAGACCCTGGGCCAGTTCTACTCATGGGCTCACGGCACAAACATCAATCCTCTCTTCTTCCATTTCAAATCCTTTGAACCACATAAGACAATTACTTCACTGTAAAGCCTACTTAAAAAAAAATCTTTATCAAATGCAGCAGCATATGTGTTAGGAACATTTATTGTAGCTTGATTGTGTATTATGTAAAATTCAAACTTGACAAAGGCAAACTATAGTAATGTGAGTTTAAAAACAACATCCAGGCTGACTTCCATCACTCAGTTACAAATTGTTTTTTGTCCAGTGAAGCTGCAGATGCAGCTGTAGGAGGAAAAAGGAGGGCTCAAAAGACAACTCTATGCATTGTGCAGGTATGTCAATCTAAACACAGAATAGAAAAAAAATACTCATACATTTTAAAGTGCCTGCCATCTTCTACACACACACACACACAACAGAGCATAAGCAATTACACACAGAGCGGCGTTTTAGAAAGCTTTTATAATGTTTCCAGGGCGTCAAGATCTTAATTTTTGATGCTGCTTTATGTGCATCCAGAGTATAAATTGGCCTCCCCAGTTTTCTGAAGTGATAAGAGGTAAACACCAAAAACCAATAACTGTCAGGCGAACATTAAATCAAACTGACATGTCTCTTAAAAGGTACGGTCATGAAAAATTAACTGGGGGATTTTGAGGAGACTTAAAATGTGAAGTTTTTTTCCTTTTTCATGTATCTCAGTTGGTGCTATCTACATTTTTTTCAAACTGTGTCTGCCTTTAATCTGAGCTTGAATACAAGCAATTTGACTGACACAGTTTCATTCAATAACAGCAGCGCAGTCAATTTAAAAAAAAAAAACCCTTTATTTCAGAAAAGCTTTTAAGGTTGTTTGGTCGACAAAGCTTCATTCAGAAACAGCAATGAATGGAATTAAAAGCCCTTTATTTCAGACAGGATTTCATGGTGATTTCTTTTTTATTTGCTTTGTGACAGTAGACTATAACCTCATGTCTTATTCTCATATTCCACAAAGCAGAAAGAGGTTAACTTGACATCGATATACTGACACTTGTCGAAATTGGTCACCTTGACTTCCTGTTATACAGCCTCTGAACATCTCGTCTCTGCATGGCTGGTTCTGTGACTCTTGAGAGGAGACTTTAAAGATTTTATGGGCTCAGTCAGTCTCAGCTGTGTCCTGGGTTCAGGAAAACTGAGAGAAAATCAAGTCAAACCCAGCAGAGTACGAGTGACATTAAATCCTTAATAGTTATTGGTGAGATATTAAGGGATTACAGCACCATGGGATACTGAGACCAATTCTGTCAACTATCCTCTCTCAGATTACCATGTTACATGCTGATGTGTCTAACCACTCTTCTGTATATACCATAAATCTCATCAAAATGTGCCTATATGGCAGTTCTGGAAATGCAAACTAAAATTAGAGAAGTAGGAACGTCATTGCCCTGACACATGTAGGTCTTGAGTCACGTGGCTTTGCATGGTTTCCAAAGAGCAATCACATAAAGACAGAGTATAGGTACGACAAACTTAAACATGTCAGCCAATTTCAGATGTGTGAAGCAACAGAGTACTTCAGCAGTGCTAGCGGCTCATGGCCTTGGGCCTTAGCCTGTCTGATTCTGAAATTCACAGTTGAGAGCACACCCAGAGATGGAGCCGTAGAAATCCTTGATGCCCTGCACAATGAGGCCATTTCATAGTAGATCACGGTAGCCGCTTGCTGGTGTTGAAGGGAGAGGAAAAGCATTTTGACAGGTAAATGAAGAATTTATTTGAAATGTCTTGTGGTGTTGAGAAGATTTGCGTGCTCTTCATAAAGTTATGGGGAGAGCACACAGATAGGAGCTCATACAACTGTTCCTCCAGCCTGGTTTGAGTGCTTTAGCAACATTTACACTAACAAGTATTGAACACGATCAGCCTTTCATCTACAAAATCGTAGTGTATTTTTTTACATGTCTGAATTGTCACTTTGATTCACCACTTCACTTCTGACAGTGTGTCTACATGGCCTCAGCAAACCAGATCCCATGGTATCTAGCTGTGCACAGCAGTTTGTATGGAAACATTCAACCAAAACAGAGATGCTGAACATGAGGGAGCATCAGAGAAAGTGATTTAGGTTGACAAGAGTGTTCTCTGCTTGATTTTTGTGGTGACAGGCTGTGACAGAGCTCAGAGTATACAGGTAAGAAACAACAGTTTGTCATTTGTCTAGGTTTTGAAACAGCCATGCCTGAATTTTCAGCCCCAGCACCAGTACAAGGGTGACACATGGAGTTTCACTTTGAATAATAAAAAAAAATAATTTAAAAATATAACAGAAACAGATCTTTAGGATCATGTTGTTCCATAATCCATTAACCTGTCAAACGTATCTGCATGACAGGTACCACTGAACCACTGAATTCTTATTGAAGGTTGTTGAAAATTTTGGAACCAACTTACAGGAAGATTTCCAGTCAAGTGGGTCAATAATACAGGTATATAAGTTCAAAAATGCAAGGCCAGGTGAAGCAGACATCTTTTCATCCAATTCAGGCAATTTGTGAAGGACACTCACTGTGCAGAGGGAAATGCTGTGGGATGTTGCATGAATCAAAAATGCAAAGTTTCAATAGTGAACTCAAACCTTTATACTTTCCTGAAGAAAGACAGCTTTGCACAGTACAGCAAGTGCATAGTGAATGTCAAAGTCATTGTTTAATGGAGTCTCGTGTTACCTTGCCAAAGTTTCTTTATCACTCATAACAACTATTTGCTCTGAGGCTTTCAGGACACCAGCAAAACAGACCTGTGACTCAGCCATGACTTATGTGTGGAGGTATTGTACTGCTACTGTTAATATGCTGCAAATATATGGTTGATTTATTGTTTTGGTTCTTGTGTAGTGATTTGTAAAGACTAGAGTCGTGTCTTAAGGACACGCAGACCTGTGGCTGGTTGGGTTGGTTGGATATCTGTGAAATAGACAATATGTACAAGCCAGAGGGCATGTGGAATAATTTACTTTTATCCTGTACTCCTGTCTAACTGTCAGGGTCTTTTACTTCCAGTCAAATGCGGATTATTATCTGCTAGATAGTTTTTTAGCACTGGGGTTTTTTAATTTTTTAAGACTGGTTCTTCTGTTGGGATTCTTGGTGACAGACTGTGGACGAAATGGGAGCAATTTTCATTTAGGTGTGGCAGCTTGCATTTATCCAGAAGAAGTGTGTGGTGGTAAATTTGGCTCAGTGAGGTGTAGTGATACACCTCCGGTCAGTGTCTCATCTTTTTGACGAACGTGTAGATTTGTCTTTCAGATCTAATTAATAAAACTGCTTGTCACAGTGCTTTGGTAAGCCCTCTGATTGCTGTATGCACTGATAAAGTAATGTATTAGATTAGGGATTATTAAACTGAGGTTGCATAATGGCTATTAGTTATTATATATGCTACTGATGTTTGAATGACCAATCCTCTGCCTCAAGTGACTCAATTGTTTTTCACTAAATGTTCCTCTTGTGGGGTTAAATCTTACATTTTGTAGCATCCTTGTGTACTGTTGTATGCCCCTGGTCTGTGTGTGAGTCTACACCATCTCACTCATAGAGACACAGACACACAAAGGTTAATTTGACACAGGTGTACTTTGCTGACCTGCTGCATTGCTTGTGGCTCTTGTTGAAAATCAGTGTGTGCCCTGCTGGCCATATGCCTTTAACCCGAGACATAGGCTCCCAGCAAAGATTGAGGCAGCCAATTAAATCACTCTCTGCAAACATCAGATTTTTCTCTAGAAATACAAACCAAGTCTTATTCCACAGCACCAGAGAATTAGTATTGTTCTAAAATGTATGGTATGCTTTTATTCTTTCATGCATACATGCTGCAGACCAATCTCTCAGGCTACAGCTGGGGTCGCTGGGGTAAAATCTACAGAGTATCTGATGTAGCGAAACCAGAATAATTTAATTTTGTAAATTCTATTATACATGCACTCCATTGTCTAAAACACTGGATAACTGAATTGGAAACAGAATTTTAATGCATTATGTATGGAAGTCAAAAGCTCTTCTTATCTGTGCTTAATATGTCGGTGCAATTGATTGTCATATCATGGCCATTCAGCTACTTGGCACTATTGTTCTGTTAACATGAGGAGTACAATAAGGAACTGACAAGTCACACAGAGTAGTATACTGAAAGCTTCAGACTGTAGAAAGATGGTTTAAATATTAAAGTAGAAATACGCTGTACTCAAAACATAAAACAGATCTTCCTCTCTTCGCTGTCTCTGTGTGTTGTTGAATATATTCATGTGGACTGGTCGACTGTGCTGATAGCAGGTGCATAAAAAAAGTTTATAAATGATAGATTGAAGAGCAGGGAACTGTTCAGATTTCCCTTTTATAAGGTGAATAGAAATGGCTCGCACACTGATTATTGTTCTCTCTCTATTGTTCTCTCCTTTGAACTAATATCTCCAGGGCTTAGCTTATGGTCAAGGACAAAACATTGTGTGATAGTCTATTCTTTAGATGGAATTAAATATTTATTCTGTTTTGTAAGTAGGGTCATTTCATTTTGCTCCTGCAGGCTCTTCTAGTCGTTCTATTGCGTAATTCAAAAGCTAACAATAGTTCATTTCCTGCTCCTGTAGTGCCAAGATGTACTCTGTTACCTGGGATTCAACATCAAAGTTGATCTTATTCTTGTAGACTGACCCCTGCTTGTTGTCCATACCCTGTACTTCACTCCATGTTATTTTAATTCCTATAACTCATACCCCAAAGGAACACTGGAGTCTTGCATTACACATTCAGCTTCACTATGGCAAAGGAATTGATTGTGTGAAGGAAAAAAAATGTGATGCCGCTGAAATGCAGAGCACATTTCTGTTCATCTTATGCAGCAATGGTTTGCATTTCAAATATCAACATGTCCAACGTTTATACAGACTCTCAGAAAATAAAAATAAACATACCTACATTTCCACATTTGTTGAACAGTGTGATTCTGGCTCAAAATTCAACATACTAATTAGCCCCTAGGAGATCCATCTAACAGTTTGTGATTTTTCCTGATTTTTAATCAGTCTAATTTCTCTCTCCAACACACAAGCACGTTCAGCGGCATACACACAACGCCTCTGTTTGCATAATGTGCTCACTGTCTGTTCCTCTGAGACTAAGCACTGTTTGTGCATCTCTGCATCAACGTGTATGTACTGCTGTGTGTGTCTGTGTGTGTGTGGGTGTGCAAGCATGAGATTGTTCAAGTTCATTTGTATGTGTTTTGGGAAAGAGGGCTCAACACCCCTCCCCACCCCCAAACCCCCGCTCCTTTTAGTCTGCTGCCCTGGCTGTGGCTTGGCCATGATTGCTCTGACAATTCAACAAAAAAAAAAAAACCTTCTGCCAGACTGTTTTCCCTGTTCTGTTATGGAAATGAGATTTTCCATCTCACTTCATCTTCAGTACTTAAATACCTCTTTGCTGAGAATAGGACTGTCTAGCCTGTTAACACATTTCCTCCCATATAAGTGCTCTGTTATTTTGCAAAGCTTAGTTGAATTTTAGCCTCTGTGCCTTCACAAAGACATTAGATTTTCTACAAAGTGTGTGAAATTGGAACTGTCCTATTAGGCGTACTTTTATTGCTCTCTAAATCACAGTTAGTGTGTGTTGTCTTGATGGCAGGCTGCTGAATATCCTGTTTGTATTATTCCCAAAGCCATGTCTTATTGTCCTCTTCATTCACTTTTCTACTCTGACACAGTACATTGTGAGTAGTATTGTGATTCATGGTAAATGTTGTCTATCCCAAAAGCACATTATATGATTGTAGCCCTCATAATACCTCTTTATTTATAGAGCACTTTTCAAATTGTATTTTGAAGTGCTTTAACAGACAAATGAAAAAGACAAGAGTGAGCATGAAAAAAATTGCAAAAACAAATTTATAAAGTGGTAAAAACAATAGAACATTTACTAATGGGAATGGGAATTTCTTTGTGTCGTTGTCCATGGCAGTCATCAGTGGTTTGAAACACGAAATATGTAGCAGATAAGATATAAGGTACATTGTCATAAAGTCCATTAGACAAGCAGCCTCCTAATGTAAAAGATTTTTACATCTGGGTATGTGAATGAAGGTGAAGGTGTTATCAAACAGGTTCCAAAAAGAAGACAAAAGATAAAATACAAATATAGTCATTAGCTTAAACAAAAGGGCACCTAAAACATATGTTTACCACTGTGTCCTGCATTAATGAAGAAAGACTGATAACATGTTGGCCAATTTGTGCAGGCGGATGTCATTGACTCATAATGTGAAATTAATTTAATACTTAAAAAATCAATTAAGCTAATCTGCCCTTTACAGAAAACAAAGCAGACATGGGAAGCATAGCTGTGCAGCCTGAAAGAGAATTTCTTAATCTCAGATAATTAATAACTAGGCTCCCATAAAACACTAATTTGGTTTTGCTCTAGAGGACGTGAATCTCTTCAAATGTACACCAACAATATTCTTATCAGGCCTTGTTCTGTAAAAGCACAGAGCCCAGATTCATTTTTTCTACCACAGCTTACAGTATTCTATTCATAGAGCCCCTTAGAAATAGCAGGCATTCATAATGGAGCTGGGATCTGATTAACCTCCTCGCCTGCTGGCACAATGGCAGGCTACCCTGAGACTCTGCCTCGTAATAGAGTCCGCTATCACCAAGCACACTCCAAACATTCTTTGCACCGCAGGACTTGACCACCAGATTGGAATCCCTTAACTCCCCTCTGCACTCAGCACACAGTGGGGAAACAAAACATGCTCTAAGATGATGCCCCTCAACATAAATCTATCTCTCTGCTCCTCTCATGCACTTGTGCACACACGCACACGATACACTGTAGGCACCCTCTTTAGTGCCTTTGTTGCAATGCTGCATTCCTAATTGTGAACTCTTATGTGTAAGGGCAGAAAAAAAGGGAGTGGTGTCTATACAGTATCGTCTACTATTATACTACTACTACACTGCTACTGTAATAAGATCTTTTCTGGTCTACCTTTAGTACACAGTAAAAAAAAAAGTGTGTGACGCATTTAACTGACTTAAATGTAGTAGTCATGCTATAGGCTATATAGAGGAAACTCAGATAGGGTCAATTTACTTACTGCAATAATGTTAGCTATTGTTTTATTGGATTACATTTTATTATACTGTATATTCCTTTTATTTTTTGAATAAAATAACATCTAATATAATAGAGGAGCATAATGTGGAAATACTCCTCTATTGTGTTAGACTGGATCATTTCATTAGATTTTTATAAATTGTAGTGACTGTTTAATCCTTACTTGCTTTCTTTAGTCTCTTATATGATATAAATCATTACATGGTTGAAGCGTTTCAAATGTGTATCTCCCACCTCAATGTTGCCATCTCCTGGTCTAACGCGATTAAGCAAGATGTTCACACAGGCCTTTCCGTTGTGGAGCAAATGGAGAATGTGTGCCAAATATGTCAGAGGGAGTGATTACACCCCTCAGTGGCCAGTTGGCCCAACAGTCCAACCCCAGTGGCCAGCCCTGTGGGGGTTGTCAGGACCAGGCAGACTGGAGCTTGGTAAGGAGCCAGTGTTTCGTTTAACAGCCAGCTCCTGCCCAGCCCAAGTGTCATCTGCACCTGCCAATGGGAAACAGTTCTCACCCATCAGATAATGGCTGAGAGGAAATTGCTTCAAGGAGGCGACATTCTAGGAAGGCAATATGGAGATGTGAAAAATATTCGAGGAGGATGAGAGAAACCTAGTCCTTGAAAAGACACAAATTAACATTGACATATCATGCACACACCACACACAGAGACACATATAAATATACTCATGCACACACATTTTTTTTATATATATATTTGCACGCACATAAGCAAGAAGGCTATACTTAATCTTCCCTGCTTTGAATAATATACCTGTAGAGAAAATCAAATTTATTCACAGCCTGGACTAGCAAACAAATTCTTATTCACCCCACCTGATATAGTAACAGCCAACAACCCATGGGAATAAAGAGTGTATATGTGTACATCCTTCCTGCAAATTCACAGAAACAAGGGGAGTTTTGGTACTGTATCTACAATGACCAGCTCAGCAGTGACATGAAAAAGGAAAATCAAAGTGAAAGTTGGATAAGGATGTGTCAAGTCAAATATGTGCCTCCAATCATCACATGCAGAATATCACTGTAGATTACATTGCAGGCCTGCTGATCTTTTGGGGCCCTCATCCATGCAGCTTAAGGTGGTGAATTTCAATATGAAGCATGAAATGCGGAGTAGGCATCATAACTGGATTGAAATCCATAGTGGATCCTTTACCAACTGAAAGCACACACCAAGGCCCTGCTCCACTCTAAGAGGAGGGAAACTGTCGTCAAGTAGAATCCAATTGTTACACTGTTTTGAAGTGTCTTTTGTCTGCTCTTTATTAATCTGTTAATCTGTCAGAACCAAATATTTCCTCAAACTGGAGCTTCAGATATAGCTGTATCATTTATTAATAAGAGAGTTACAGAGCTGTTTCTGTTTGGCAGGAAAGTGCACATGATTTCAAGAGTTGTTATTACTTGCAAGTCATCTGAAATTAACATGGCAAAGTTTCAACCTGTAGATGGCACTCTTATCCCTGGTTTTAATCCAAACCTTCAGGGCTGTCTCCCTGTTTTGAAATGAATGGCCTCAAATCCGAAACCTGTTTTTGCTTTGTTGTTGTCATCGTAGTTCCTTGGCAGGTATTTTATTAACATTGCTGAGGTTTCACTCACTGCTTAAATTATCATGACAAATGTTTGTGTGCGCAGCGATGATCCAACGGCATACCTGTCCATACATATGGTCAAAGCTTATTTAAAAATGCTTATGTATGATGAAGTGCAACTAGCAACTGTTGTTCCAATCATTCTCAGGCAGTGAGCATTAGTTACACAGTAGGGAATGGTTGGAGTTGAGTGGGGGTAGAGGAACCTCAGCCAAACATGATTTGTCTCTGAATACTAATGCCTCTTTTGATCTGCCTCGGCTTTTAGGAGATTTAAACAACAAAATCTGTCTTTCTAAATTTCTTAATAGACTCAGCCTTTTGTGGCCAACATGAAGAAATCCTAGAAACATGTTTACACGGCATCCATATTAATGTTCTGGATTTGTTTAAAACATGTAGAGTCCAATGAGATCTCATTACAGGAAAATCCTGTATTATTCATGCTTGGCCCTAATAGACTAATTAATTTATCATAAAATAGTAAGGCATTTTTATGATTTTCTTATGTTATGCATTTATTTCAATAATGGATCTTTGTTTTACAAATATATCTTTTTAAGTTGCCCCTCACATGCCCTACATTTAGTAACTTTGCAAATAAGATTACATCCCTTCTCAACTAATCTGAATGCATTAGTGACAGAGTTAAAGCAAAAAAAGGAAACCAACAGGAAGAAAAAAACAATTAGACCTAATAACAGGACTATAAGTTCCTATGAGATTTATATGGCCCTAAAAGCTATTTAGGAGCATATTGTGACAGAATGTTAAGTGTGATTAGGGACAGTGTGTTAAACATTTGGCCAGTTGTAATCAGTTGGAGAGCTGTGAGGATGAGCTGTGGTTGGGGGGGTTATCTGTGCCTGTAATGCCACAGGAGGTGCCAAAAGCAACAGAGACCACTAGCCAGTCTGAGTATTTGGCACCTCCACAGCTGCTGCTCAAATGCTTCCACCCTCACGTCTCACCGAGGGCCAGTACCAAGCACAGGATAATCTCGTTTTATCTGCCTTTCAGACAGCCTAAATGGCTGAGATTAAACCCTCCACATGACCCTCACGGCCAGAGCACTGACATGTATACCCCCAGTTTATTAGAGCACCTAAGGTTAAAGTGAGATGAAGAAACTGATAAGGGTCTGCCTTTAAAATCGCTGGATGAGTTTCCAGCCTTTGCAGAAAGTCTGTGCACATCTAAAATTAATAAATTCACATCCTGTATTGTAATCAGAAGAATCATTTAGGTATTTAGCAGCAGGGAAAATGCTTTAATAGGTAGATACCTTTATATATTGCAGTATCATGTACGGCAATATCTACAGACCAGAACAGACCAGAGAACAGAGAACATGCTACTCTAATAAAAAATGATATAACACGTTCTTTGAGGTCTTTATCTTACATAGCCTACAAATGTTTCTAGATTGAATAGAGTTGACCACACTCATACACACACCATATAAAACCACGTGTACACTCAATATACATGCTCACTGCATATCCTGTTGTTTTTGTGTCCTGTACCCATTGTTCTGTTCTGTCTTCCATGTCCTGCCCTGTTAACTTCCTATGTTTTGTGTTGCAATAAAATAATTATATAATATTATAAAAGGAGAGAGTTAAGTGAATATAAAAGGCAGGCTTTCATTTATTCTAAAATGCATACATCATCACGGACAACATGCAACACCTGCTGTTACTAAATTTGCATGTGAAAACTCATTTCATTAAAAGGTGTACTCAACTTGCTGCCATGCACTCCAGTCAATAGCTTTCTAGTGTTTTAAGTCTGTATCATGTTTTAGTTGCATGCATAATAATAATAATGATAGGTTGTATATTATTTATTTAATGCTATGTGTCTATTCAGTATTTATTTTTTTCTATTTACCTGCATATGCACGGCCCTACTTTTGTATTTTATCATATATATA
>JAUBNQ010000013.1:10029428-10059606 GCA_032353495.1 Ctenopoma kingsleyae
ACAATAAATATTCACCAGAATGACAAAATGATAAATGGTGGTAAATAATATCTGCATTAACAATTTGTCATCTGTTTCACTATTTATTTCAGGTATATCCAGCACTACTAACAGCTTATCTGGGGATTGCCAAGGCACCTACTGTGCAATACCAGCACAAAGCATCAAAGCCTCAAGAGATAACGCATACACAATGGGGTTCTCCTCTGCACCGATGTTCAACAATCCTCATGACTACACCCACTCCTGGAAGGACTCAGGTTACGGCACAAATCAGCCAAAGTCTAAGAGCACCATGCAGCCCTTCAACAGGACTGGGACCCTCCCTTCCTATTTCCTTCAGTACCAGCATGAAGCTGCTGTTAGAGGTGCTGAAATCCACAAGCAGAGTCCATATACTGTAACTGTAACTACACCATTAGAGGTTGCAACTATTTTTTAAAAAATAACTTGATAAACTAATGGAGAACAAGTAGATGTATAATAACCATAAATCTGTAAATCTGGTACTCACTATATGGTTAACAGTTGTACATATTTTTATGATGAACAGAATTGTTACATGTAAGTTTATTTATGTTACATTATTAGAGTTTTAGTATACTGTATGCTATAAAGCACACTTGCATCCTAATAAAAGTGTGATTGAACTAATGGAAAATGTCATTTATTTCATGATTTTCTTAAACGTGATCATATGAATAATATAACAGGATGAGACAATGAATCATGATAACAGAGAGATATTACATTTTGAAGATGAAACATTATTCCCTTGTCATTAGAACCCTCTATCAGAATCTGTAAACATGTACTCTTCCCCAAGCTTGAATCTACATGATCAAGTCAGTGATGATCAGATGTAAAATCTCAAGCTGCTCCATTACCTGGGAGACTGGCTTTGAAGACTCCAAGGTTTGCTCTGCAGAGTTTCATGCGTGCAAATGAAAGAGAAGAGCTGGTACTCATGTGGAAAATAAAGTTAAAACCACCATACAAAATCATGTGGGGTGTTGTCACACCTGCTTCAACTAATCTAAATAATTTACAGTACACACAGTACAACATGGATTAAGCTTCTTGACAAAGTCCTGTCATTTATTGCTACCAGAGGCAGAACACTTGTATAAACTGAGGGACATATAGTGAAATGTTAACTTGTTAACTTTTCCTCTGACTTGTCATATTTGCAGAACTGGTCAATGTTATTAAGTAAATTAACCGTGAATATGTAGGGCAAGTGCAAGCTGTCTCTAGCCCTGAATTGATTTATTGAATAGAGATTGATGAGCTTAAAACCATAATGACAAACATCCATCTGGAAACTGGTTATTATTTGCTAGTAACTGTTGAAGTTACATCTCGTAAAGTAGAGCAGCAACATGACTTTATGAAAATCCAGGACAAACAGCTGCAAGAAACCAGAAAGCTTGAAACTAAATTATGCAAGATAAAATTAAATAAATACATCTCTCAATCATGGGACTGTGTCCATGGGGAAGTGCATCGGTTTTCATCAACAACTTCAAATGTACAGAGCAGTTTTAATGTTGCTTTACATCAACATTTTAGAATTTGTAGAAATCGAGCGACTAAAAGGCTAATTTAAGATGTGCATTTTAAACAATACTCAGTACCTACTGGTTTTCATCTGTGCATGTATGAGTTTGTCACAATATTCTGTCCTCATTATTTTTAAGGTCACTTTAAATGAGTCTGTGATGTGTGACAGCAAATGAGACAAGAGTAAAGGATTATTACAAATTACATAATAACCATCTGAGGGCCAGTCGTGAGAAGAAAATACTTTCCAAATCTGCTACCAAGTTAGAACCATCAGTAAAAGCTTATGCCAGCATGAGGCATTATATTTTCTGTTTTCTTCATCTGGAGGAAAAGAGGACTAAGAGCCGTGCTCATCTGCATAAGTATAAATATCTGCTTTTGTGATTTTTGATAGCTGTGATAAAAGCTGGAATAGAGTGGATTAGATGCCTTTTACATAACTATAAAGCAATCAACAGAGTTCTCACACATTACCACAATATGCCTCATGAATAGAGAACAATGTTCAAAACTAATTCCATATTTAAGATGACCTGACCACATTTTATTTTTATTTTTTTATTTCCTACTTCTGTTCTGCAAAGTCACGCCACTACATTTTGGAAATTGCTAAATTATTGACTTTATTTTAGACATAGAGTCCACAGAGGATTCAAGGCCATGCAGTACAAGCAATAAGAAAAAAGGTCATATTTGTGCCCCCAGTGATGTGCACTGGTCTGACAGATAGCCAATTGTACACAGAGGGAAAATGCATTTATCAATCAATACAATATGGTTCCGTCCATCATTGCTTTATATGCTCCTTGTAGGTCAAATAGTTGGGCATTGACCTGATAGTTTGTGCCACAAAGTATGTTCATCTGCACAGATTGGAATAAAATGTGTCTGTATGAAAAGCCATTGTTGGCAGACACTGTGCTTGTTCATACCCAAATGGACTTCACATTAATGTCCTGCAGCAGCTCTCAAAGCACATTTGAAATCTCCCCAGGTAATAAAAAAATTAGTGTTTTAGAGCAGATTTTCAGCTCATCTGCAGTCCACTGGCAAATGAGTCAGATCTGCTCACGTCATTCAAGCCTCTGCACCTGTTGATGTTCATGTTAATTTTTGACAAACATCTAACTATATGACCATAATTGTTAAATATTGATATATTAGGTGATTATATGATCTATTAAGGCCTTGTACCATCTCAACATTAAGACGAAAATCCTTATTATACCTAGCATGTAAAGATGTATCATCTTTGTGTCAGAACACGAGGCATATGGAAGGGTGAAAACAACCATTTCCACTATATAATGCTATCACTTGGGCTTTGCCATCCTGTGCATTAAATAGTACACTATTACTATTACAAAACTTATCCACTGTGAGAGGCCTGGGTTCATACTATGGTCTTTTTGTCAACATATGCATATAATTGTGACAATAAAAGAGAACTTACAAACACAAGGTTTGTTTTGTGCTGTTCCTTCTTTCTATTGTTAATGTTAAGCTAAGCTGACAGTTCGCTGGCTCCAGCTTCATACTCAATGAACAGGTGTGGAGGATACAAACTCAAGTATGCAAATAAGCATATTTACCATAATGTTAAACTACTACATTAACCTCTACTTTTACTTGTATTAAATACTTGCTTTCTTTTGTTTTCTTGCTCACTTGAATCAGTCGAAAATTATTCAAATCTTCATATTCTGATCTGAGCTGAGAATATTGTTTTCTCTCCATGCCAAATTATGCCATATGCTTGTGCCTGTGATAGTACAAAGCTGTTCAAGTGGGAATCTGGGTCTGGGGTTTGGATTCCAACTACCAAGCTGCTGACTGTATTAGACATGTCACACGTGACTTTTAGTATGTTTTAGATTAGTTTGAAGGCTAGAAGTTAGTGTAACTCATGTAATTCATAATGTAAACTACACTGTGACATAGTTTTATATGTAGACAAGAATTTGTTTCACAATTTTAAGGTGTTTTTATTAATTCAAGCTAAAACATACATCCATCCATTTTCTTAACTGCTTGTCCTCGTAAGGGTCACGGGGTGTGCTGGAGCCTATCCCAACTGTCATCCGGCAAAAGGCAGGGTAGACCCTGGACAGGTCCAAGCTAAAAAATATATTTAACATTAACATTTAGTCCAGCTGTTGTATTTTTTTAGGAACTGTGAAGAGAGGTGTCACTGATAATGAGGAGATTCATGGCAGTGGATATGTGGCTATAAACAGAATGACTGTAAGTCATGTTGTACATGTCCAGTTTAATGCTCTACTGCAGTCACACACTCTATTATGAAGAATTATAACACCTCACACTATGTTTGTTTAAAAGCACTATAATGTGCTAATTTCTAATTAAAGTTTTACATTAATTTGTAGTGAAAAGTACAATAAGGACTTGGAAGTGATATTTGCCACACTGAATATACTGTAGTTGTATCTCTCCACTGAAAAATTGCAATACTGCAAAATTAGTATGTAAGACCCATTAAAAAAACACAGACATGTTTTGATTTAAACACATTTCTGTATAATTATTGTAAACAAACAATAGTAGTTTATAAGGAAACAAGGATACAAATATGAGATAAAAATGAAAAATGAACAGTCAGTTGCTGTGTGCCATTCTCTCTAGATATTTGAACTTGTGTGGGTTTGAACTTAGTAATTTGGTTTGATTGATTTTGTATATTTATTTCTTTAATATGACATGTTAGATCTGAACTGTCTATTGTCAGATACAGATAATCTGATCTTTTAAAGCTTTATGTCTCATTTAAAATAAAAATATTATTATATGTTATATTACTGAGGGGCAATCATAGATGAATACAGTGGAGTTGACATGTATAGTGAGTAAATCTGTATCACACAGTCTGACACGGCCTGTTTAATCAGTAGATGCTGTACTGCATTAAGCTTATAGCAGCTCTAAATAGAATTACCATCTTTCTGTTCTATTTTGGTCATCATACCACTAGGGGGAAACATCATGCTATGCAACCTCAAAGACTTACAGACTACAAAAACATAATTTACACTTACAGTCCACAGTTGTATGTATATATCCGACAAGCTAAAAAGCACACTGAACTTATTGCTGTTGTGATTAGAAAACTGTCATCTGCTAAAGAACTGCAGTGAAATGTATTAGCTCTTGCTTCGCTACGACAAAACTTTTTTTTTGTTTTGTAATAGCATCATTTCTACCGAGTGCCAAAGGAAGCCTGTGTTCAACAACAACATTAGATAACGTATGAATATTGTGTCTTATTCATTCTTGTTGCTATTACAGATGTGTTCTTTCTTTGTATGACTAGCACTTTCAGTGACAGATTCACTATTGTCCTGTTTACATAATTCCATTAAAGGCTACAAGTAATTTAAATAGTGATGGCATTATCTGGAGGGTTAAGGATATGCTTCATTCAAATCTGGTGAACAAACAAAATATGAATACACATTGAGGCACTCTGGCAGTCAAACCACAGAGTGCTCATTTTCAGCTGAAACACATTTATAGGTTATTCAATGGCACAAATCCCATATTTGGCTCTTTTATCTTTATCTTAAACAGAACCAAAAGCCACACACACACACACACACACACACACACACACACACACACACACACACACACACACACTCTAAACAGAAACAATCCATTATTATATTTTTCCTTTTGTTGTAAATAATATTCATGACTCTATTCAAACACTGGGGATTGCTGACATTCCTACTGAGCGTATTTACAATATTGTAACAAAAACTCAAAGCCCAAATGAGTTTGTACAGGATGAGCTGTTATTCTGCATCTTTATTAACAACAGACGTCTTGGCATGCATGACTGAGGCTGTTACCTCAGTGACAGAAGGGGAAACAATTAATAACAAACTTAAATGATCTCCCTCTATGCCTCCTTAAGATGGTGTCTATATAAAACAGTTTCAAAACACAAAGATACATCTCAACAGAGTGACAACCCAATCACTACCTAATTTATTATATCACTGAGAAAATGTGCGCATGGAGCCTAGGCTCTCGTCCCACCTCAGTAACTGAATGGCTGACCTCTGTCTTGAACAGTAATGACACTGCCTGCAGTTCTCTATCTGCAGAGTGTGTCCGCTCTCACATAGAGCTTTGGTCCTGAGCTGATGATGATAAATCTGTGCCAGTTGTTCACCAGTTGATTGTGGTTTACTGCTGTGCAGGAAGAGTATCTTGTTGTGTCAGTGTGGGCCGTCATGAAGACAGCTGCCAAAGGAAACACAGCCTTTATGCTGTTTTCCGCTATATGGAAGAGAAAATTAGGGAGAGAGAGAGAGAGAAAGGCAGCACAGAATAATATGTTGCATCAATCAGTCTAAATGACTTGCTTATGTAATTAGCTAACAATGTTTTGTTTCTCTGGTTCCCTGAAGTTATTAGTGGTTCACAGTTAACCTTGAAGTAATTGGAAAAGGCTTGGTTGACGCTATCCTATCTGTATGGGACTGACAGTTTATTTTTCATCTCTGGATGACTTCCCTCCTCTTTCATGTAGCTACAGTATTTATGAATTAGTTTCCTGTCACTTTACAGTACAGCCTAATACTAATTGGTGGTGAGATATATGGGCTATTCACATCCCACTAGGTGGCATGCTGTTTTCCTTCCTTCCCAACATTAACATGACTGAGAATTGTCAAAACTAATAACATGGTGTTGCTCTAGTAATACTGTTGCGCAAATTACACCTTCCTTGAAAATGGCATAATCTCTAACATAAATTTAAACACTAGAGCTCTGCTGCTGCTGCTTCTCCAACTAGTCCCTGACATTTTAATTTGATGCTTCATCTGCAATTAGACATGCACTTCATGGCCACTGGCTTATTTTTATTTAGTGAGAATCAAACATTCACTTTGGACTCATTTAAAAGGAAAGACTAAGCCAGACTCAGCGCAGAGGTTTCACCCTCAGTTCTTATTAAGTTTTAATAAGCTGAACTGTTTCACTGTCACCTCACTGTCAACATGACTGTCATGGTTTTGACGATCAGTGACACATACTACAGGACATAGTCACCAGACAGTCAATGGACAGACAAGTAGGATGAATGATTTAAGAAAGCCTGCTTTTCATTGTTTGAATTTATGAAAAGAAATCTACATCTAAAGACATCTAAAGACAAAAAAAGATCAGTTTGGGGACATTTTGGACCGTTTGTATGGCCGATGATTTGCTCAGTTTTGTTCAATTTCAATTTCACACAAAATATTATGTCCTTTTTAATTTTCTGATAGTCCATTGCCTCTGTCGGCCATTTTGCCGGATAGCTATCTGGCCGAGAAGTTAATTTAAATGACTTTTTGAGGTTGGTGATTGATCTGTTGCATACCAAGTAACTTTCGCGGCCTGAGATAAAGTGCCAGTGCAGAGAGAATAAGGAAATGTCATGAGCTCTCCCAAATCACGTTGCTATTGTAACCATCTAATATTGTGATGCCATGTAATTATCAAAGTGTTTTATAGTTTTCACCTTCCAGTAATCTGACACAGAACACACAAACTGAGTCAGCGCTGTCACAAATCTTATAATGAATTTATCGTACTGTAATGCACTCAATCTTTAAAACCCTGCAGTTTTAAAGGATGTTTTTTTAAGGGCTTTATACTTATGTCAAATATTTAGAATATATAAAAACAAAAGAAATGTTTTGTTTGTTGTTTTCTTTGGGATTGTCAAGGATTGTAGAGGCTGAGGCAGGTTTTCTTTTGTTTACCGAGGAAGATCACAGCTTGGGTCATATTAGAGATGTTTACTCCTCCTGTCAAAGGATAAGTTGTAAATTTTAGCTCACAGGAAATGAAAGATGTAGTGGCATGCTGAGTACAGACACCAAAGTAATGTCACCTTGAGTGAGCATTTCTCTTGTCTAGACTGACAGGTGATATCAGAGGATAAACTCCATTTTGACCTTGTGTTCACTCATCACAACAAAAACACACGAGAAGAACAGCGTAAAAAAAACACCCGTCACATTTTAAATATTATTGCTTCAGTCAGTTGATATCACCCAGCACACTGCAGATAAGTACACTTCACTCTGTCTGAAGTAACAGATGGATAGATTTGATCTTAACACTGTTATTTAAAATGCAAAAAAAACAAAAAACTAAACATGTCATCATTAACATTCAGTGGCATGGAGGTGTGATTGATTCCATCATCAACCACGTTATTTTCGTGGCCAGCATAGGAACATCAAACACCATGACCTCCATTATTTCCCCTTTGAAATTGCATTCACTTTATTCGCCTCTCCGGCTCTCCAATACCTTGAATCATTTCTCCAGGGAGGTGTTTTTTTTCTAACCTGCGGCTTCTCTGCTGGTCCTAAGAGCAGTGCAACCAGCAATTCTCTAACACTGTATGTGGGACACTTGAGCTAAGAGTGAGACAAGGCATCTGGCACAACCTTCCTGAAACTATGCACCAGATTCAGCCAACTGAAGTGGCACACATGTTATATTTATCTATATAATTTACAGATAAATATAACATGTGGCACAAATCCCTTCATATAACTCTTCCGTGACACAAATCAAATCACTCTTGATACCAAATACAGACTTTGAGAAAACATAAATATAGATTTAAACATTAATACTAGATATCTTTGTTAAGTTTATTCTAAACCCACACTAATAAACACACAGGCACACAACAGAATTCTTAAAGGAATAGTTCACAATTTAGATTTCTTATTTTCGCTGCAGTGAGAGCTGCTCATGTTTCTGCTGGATTGTAACTGTAGAGTTGAAGCCAGGAGGAAACTGATAGGGCTTAGCATAAAGATTTGAGGCAGGGGAAACAGTGAACCAGTGCTGATTGACACTAGATGTTGTCGTTCAATCTTAACACAAAGAAAAATTGTAAAAAAGACCATCTTTGCCTTTATTTCTTTTTTTGTCATAATAGTGAGGTTGCCAGTTCAGATGCTGCATTTGTATGCTGGGCAAATGGATAAAGAAATAGTTGCACTATGGCACTTACTCTAAATCAGTTTTACATCACTGCTTTTGTACAGTATAAACAGGATATACTATTTTTAGTAAGCTTTAGGGGTGTCAGTAAGCACTGAAGTTACCTATTTCCCTCTGTTTCATGTCCTTATGCTAAGCTTATCTTCGCTTGCCTCCAGTTCCATACAGAAGGCACAGACTTGATAAGACTGATGCAGGAGTGAACTGGCAACAAAAAGTAACCTGGGAATTTGCTCCCTCTCAAGCAGCCCCAACTTCATAACAACTTTATAGATCAAGAATCGGCTAATGTTGGTACAGTTTGTGTTAGGCTAATATGTAAAATGTTGGATTAATTTTCCTTCTTTCCTTTGCATATTTATGTGTATGGAAAGCAAACAGTTAAGTTACATTAATGTAACGATCACTGGATCACACGAATTTGACTTAATATCCTGCATTTCACATCAGACGTATTTAAACATAACAAAATGTCCAGTGTTTCGACACTGAACTGATCAAGGGCACACTACGTTCACATTATATATTCACACAAATCATGTGACAGTACAGTATATTCATGAGAACTCACTATATTCATACAAATCAAACTACGGGAACATGCCAAATTTGGGGCACACTATATGCACTGTGGTTTTTATTTAGTTGTGCTCTCTTCATCATCACAAGCAGCAGGCTGCTTAATAAAGTCAGTTATTTTTGCACACTTTGCAGCATCAGCCAGCAAAGCCTATTTCTTTTTTTGCTGCTCTTTTTCTGTATTGCTGTTCACACGTTCCCCCTTTCTGTCCATGTTTCATTTGATAGTACATGCAGCAAACTGTCTAGACTGGTGGATATTTTTCAGTTGTAATAGCAAAAACCCTCATAGTTATTACAAGTTATACCAACCGTATTGCTGCAGTTAATATGGCCTATTGAATATTAATACACTTTGGAACAGGGGTTCAAAGGGGTTAACCTTTTCTTTAAAGTTGCAGCTCCAGCTATTTACTGCTTGATGCATAAGCTGTACAATATGGCAAATGGCGAATAGTACAAATTATAATATTGTGACCATTTCTCCTTAACAACATATTAAAAAGCAAACACTAATATCTGATAGAATAAAAGCAGGCCAGCGCTCACAAGTTGAGACTTACATCTCAATGACCTGTCCTAACCTGTGCAAACCTTGCAAATCTTTCCTTCTGCCTCATGCAAAGGATGCAAATAAATGTCAAACTATTCCAGTATTCTGATCTCCAGTATTACACAGTGAAAAAAACAAGATGACTCAGAAAATGGCTGTGTATATAGGGTGCCAAAATTAAATGAAGCATTATTTGCTGCCTCTATTGTTAGTTTTATTTTGAGTTTGTTTCCAGGGAACTTCGTGGAAGTATAAATTGTATCATAAATCTTGTCTCTGCAAGGATGTTCTCTGGTAAATGGATGTAGATGACCACCATGGCCTTTCCAGTCACTCACTGGCACTTGGTTGATGACCTTTGACCTCTTCCCAGTTGATTCTGTGTCTGGTGTTCACAGACAGCCAATACTGTCAGTTTCATTTTTTCATTTATTTTAGGTGCTTGCCATTTTATCAACCAACCACATCTGTCAGATGGGATGCTATACACCACTCCAGTTTTTCACTCCAGGGAGTTCTATCTTTAGGGTGAATCAGCACAGATTTTAAGGTGTTGAATGATTTGCGGTACGTGTTGACTCCTTGTGACTTGAAGACTTTGGCTAGATGTTCTGACAATACTACAGACTTATTGGACAGAAAAATATGAGCTGCAAGCTAAACAGCCATTTAATGCTTTGCAGTCTGAATATTTCTGTACATGTGAACATGTGTTTTAAGCTAGTTCTGAAATTTGAGCAGTACATGAGTCTGCATAGCTACTTGGTAGATTTTAGAGTCCTGAAGTATAACAAGTTAGGACATGAGGCCATTACTGAGATGAATAATCAATGCATTTCCAGGAGGGGGGTGATTTTTCTTACAGTTGCAATAGCTTGGTCTTTCCAGCTCAGGCTATTTACAATTACAGAGCTAATTTGTAATACAAATTCCAGATTCCCTAATAAAACCAAATTAATTAAATGGTAAATAGTTCAGATTATAATATTGAGACCATTTACAGCTTATCAAAAAATAGACACTAATACCTGAGTGCAGAAACCACAACAAAGTAAAGCTTTACTTTGCAGCCTTAAAATAGTAATAGTTTATTATTAATAATTATGGTAACATGTTTGAACCCATTTCAGTTAAATTAGTTATGTCTCCATGTAACTCTGAACCCTGAATGTCAGTATATGTTCAGACTCTGCCTTTCATTTACTGTTAGTATAGAAACACAGGGGACTGTTAGCACATCGAAGGTTATGGGGTTTGTTTTCTTGTTTCTTATAATTATATTCAATTCTGTTCCAGTGAGTACCCGTTAGTTTTACATTCCTAATGTGTTTTGTGTTTGGATCAGAGCAGTGCATTACACGCTTGTTTTGCAGACTGATTGATGAGCAGGTAATTTGTGACTTTTTAGGTGGATATTTGCATAAACCTTTTAAAAAGCACATTCTCAACAGACAGTCACACTCCCAGCTCCTTCCCTTCAAAATGCATATTGGGTTCAGAATTTATTAAGCTCATCTTACTGATCAAATGCCACTGGATAAAGAATGCAATGCAGTGCAAATGCTTTCAAGTTGGACTTTTAGTTTTGCAAATAAGGCTCCGTAGAGTTTCACAAAAAATCCAATCCAGAATCACTGACTCTTTAACCATGGGGAGCTCTGGAGTGCAAGGTTTGACCCCAGAGTTTTGGTACAGAATTAAAATGTTGCAGAATCAACACACTGACCCCTGAAAATTTAGATTTAGATTTTAAAATCCACATTTAGTCTGTAAGAAAAATAATTTGTTCTACATGCAACTTGGTACTGAGGCTTTTGAGATAACTGAGTTTCTTTTTGTTGCATCCACAATAAGGGAAGCAGTTCCACCTGTAAACATGGATGTGAACGACCGCATGGCCATTGTCAGCTTACTGAAATGGAGGATTAATGGATTGAAAGACCAAGGTCCAAGTGTTTAAAAATACAATGACAAAAATTACATATTTCTGCCCTATACCTAAATTAACCCATTAACGCTCCTCCTTCTTTGCATGTACTTCTCTGTTGTTTAAGTTAAAAATGTCTCCCTACTGACAAGACAGCAAAGGTCTGCCAGTTGAGTATGACTATCTGACAATGAAAATCTGAAAATGAAATATGATATATTAAGAAATGTGATAAATCCACTATTATTTATTAAATAATCTTGAAGAGCAAGATAAGATATTTACAACAGCTCACCTTAGCACTAAGCCAGTGCACATTTGCATTTTTGTACCATTAAATATATTTATAATTAATTTTTTATTTCCCACTCTGAATTTCACCATGCTTTACTATAAGCACGGGACAAATAAAACCTATAGTTTAATTAAAAAAAGAAAGATGAAAAAGAGCATGGCATGGTAGCTCTTAATCAGTGCATTTGTTGGAGACTATTTTCAGTTGTGGATTAATGCACATTGGGTATGCTTGTAAATTTTGGCAGCAGGATGGTGTTAAGTGTGATTGACTAAGAATAAACAGCGCCCTTATTGATCCTAATTAAGAAACATGCCATCCAGTGTAGTGACAACTGTGTCTCCTAGAAATTACATTTGTACACAACAAAATGCATTTGGAGGAAATATAATGAATATCATATTACATTTTACATTTATTTTCAAATAATAGGGAAATTGTGTTAACTACTGCATTTTACAAAGTGAAAAAATGTTGACAATTGACATATTTATCTTATTTTATACTAAAATATCCACTATTGGAAGGACATACCAATATGTGGTACAGCATTGTGTGTTTATTATCATTTTTGGGATAGGGCTAGAAAAAGATGTTGTTGTCTGGTTCACTACTGAAAAAGTTCTCATTGACTAGAGACACATTGTGTTTATTCATAATTAACTGAAATCATAATTTTCATGTGAACTTAACCAAAGTGGTTTTGTTACCTAAATGTAACTCCCCATGGGTCTTGAGTGGGTGATGGTCTCTTGTGTTAAACCTTTGTGCTGATAGTGTCAATTTTATTTGCTGTAGTTTCTCACTGCATCTCCCATTCTGCTGCCACTCTGATGTAATCAAAGTGAATTACGTTTTTTAAAGGTGGTCAAAACACTGGAAAATCACATGTAACAAAAACATGTCTTTTTAGAAAGTGTCTCTCTTGGTTCGTAGGTCTCTATAGGCAGTTTTCATCTCAACTAGCCTACTGTATTTTCAATATTTTCAGCAACATGTTCTCAGGAATGTACAGAGCAGCTGGGAAATTGTTTCTGAAAAATAAAAGCACTAGATGAGTTTTTCAAATATATTTTCTTCAATTCTCTGAGAAGCAAAATTGAAATTTCATTTACCTCCAATACACTGCTGATGTTTCAGGGGCAAATTTTTCAAAAGCTTGATACATGAAACAGACACTTTCTCTGTGACTACTAGCAGGAAAAGTGATTCTATCTCTCTCGCTCTCTGTGTGTGTGTGTGTGTGTGTGTGTGTGTGTGTGCATGTGCATGTGTGTGTTGATATGTTTTGGTCTAGCTTATGGTACGACTGAGTTTGAGTTGGTTTAGTCTGTGTGTGTGTTTGTGATTTGGGGGTTTGTGACACTATAAGATGGATTTGCTGAGGAGTCATGCCATATGGACTATGCAGGGAAACTGATTTTTATTACATGGTACAAGACACATAATAGTAGAGTATAAGAAACCAAGACACCTTAAAAACATATTGATCTATTGCTGTAGTGGCAGTAGTAGTGGGATTAGTATTTAATTAGCTCACTTATTATGTGTGTTTACGTTAACAAACTTACAATAAGTTTTGTTGTTGTTCTCATGTAAATAGTTTAAGAAGGATCAGATAACATCCATAAAACCTTGTATAACTGCTTACTAACCCTGCTGTACAGTTTATCTACTGTATGTAAGTAATGTTTTTACACAGTATTTTATGGAGAGCTTTGTTCAAAACCTCTTCTTTCTTTTCATTTCTGCATTTACTCTACAGCAAAATTTAACAACCTGTGTTGATCATCATTCCCACTCACCACCATCAGTATTCCAGCGTGCCGCTTGAGGTGTAGTGCAACCAGAAACGGACGCAAAAGCAGAATGATAAACAACTTAATCTCACCTCTAATCATGCTTGTGCACAGTGGTAAGTGAATCACATGAAAGAGATGCCAAGATATTGCGTGTATGCTTAGATGAGCATAGCTACTGTTTGTCATTTCAACCTCTGTGGAATTACAACAGGTATGATTTTACACCAGCAGAATAATGTGCTTTCAAGTAAAAATCAATTCGTCATGAAACAACTGATGCATCCGTGTGTTTTACTGCCAACAAAGCAGCAGAGATTGCAATTCATTCCACGGCAGGTGCAGTGGTCTCATTAGTGAAAGTTATCCGTGGCAAAGTTTTGAGTTTGTACAAAAGCAAGGCAGCCAAAGCCACATATTAGGATGTGGCCTATTTATTATGGATATGAACTACCCTAGTGTTCAGAGTTCAGATCATATTAAATGGTACGACTGTGACAATACAGACACAGTTGTCAATAGCAGTCCTTTCCTGAGGTTTTAACATAGACTGAATGATAATTAGTTTCCCTTTGTTGTCCTTATCTCTTACCTGCAGAAATGGCCAATTTATGCAGGCTGCACCCTGGCCAGGCAAAGTTGATGCTCCCAGAGGAGGAAAGCAGCCATGTTTCAGACAATGGAAATGAACTCGGGGACAACTCAAGGTTGATTTAGATCCTAGGCAACATGAAATTAAATGAGGAAATAGGCCACACTGATCTTGCCCCAGTGTTGACACGGCTTCCTCCCAGAATTACTCTCAGAGGGTAAATACATCACCAAGGAGCCCCATGCGTCACTGAGATCTGGTCAAGTGAGAATAACAATGCAAATGTCATATTGTTGAAATTCTGAGTGAACTAAATGTCAGTCCATCTTTTCAATATGAGATATGAGATTGATGTA
Source organism: Ctenopoma kingsleyae (assembly GCA_032353495.1). Classification (NCBI taxonomy): domain Eukaryota; kingdom Metazoa; phylum Chordata; class Actinopteri; order Anabantiformes; family Anabantidae; genus Ctenopoma; species Ctenopoma kingsleyae. The sequence continues at coordinate 10,044,137 of JAUBNQ010000013.1, forward strand.
GATAGGCTATTGAAGGCAAGTGTGATAGCTACAGAAGGCAGGTTATACCAACAGCTGTGATATTTGAGCTGTGAAATAAGCCTTGTTTTATTTTTTTTCTTCATAAGAGTAAGCAATTCTCTTATGTCCTTTACAGAGATTATGCTAAAAACGCCCACAGTCTGTCTTTTCCTTTGTCTTGTGGCTGGATTTTCTCAAAACTAATGAGAACAAGGTACAATACAGAAGACAGGTGGTATTGTTTTCATTATTGATAATAATCTTTATTTCTGAATAAGTGCTCCTTTACCACTGGGACTGAGAGCATAGACTATGAGGGGAAGACACTCAGTTATTCTTTTAACATTCTGTAAGCTTTAATTTTACATTGTTCACACCACACTGCCCATCTGATCCACTTCTCCCTACAATGACCACTTGTCAAGTCCTTGCTCCTTTTACTACATCCCGGCAGAACACATTTCACAGATCTGTTCATAATCCCTGATTCACATCCACATGCATTAGGTGCAAGTTCCACCAGCACGTTTTCCCTCTGATGCTGCTGCTCTGTGCGCGCACATCAGTAAATGAATCACGTAGCACTAGAACAGCCCTTCTTCATGCGATCTTGCCAGACCTATTGGAGAACCCCCCCAAGGCAAGATCTGTCACTGTTCACTCATTTGCTGGAAGAGGATCAGAAACTATGTTAAATGCAGCAAGAATTACATTGGAGTCTGTTATAAAAGCGTCGAGAGGATTCCGGTCAGATCACACTGTGAGGGGAGCAGGTTTCAACAGTTGACGCGGAGAGAACTGAGCGCAGGAAAAGCGATTAATTTTGATTATCTGAAATCTTCCAGCACCCTTTTCGCGTTTCTTTCTGGCAATATTCACGAAGACAGTGCAGATGAGCATTGTCCGAATGAAGGATGTAAAAGCACCGGGTCCAATTGGACTGGATTATGGGATTACTGGACTGATTATAGGACAATCATCGGGCAAAAGTCGCAGCCGTGCTATAGATGCTCTTGAATGACGGAAACACAAAAGGTTGGACAGGAGCAACAGCTCTATATACTGCTTTTATCCTACTTTGTGACATGGGCAGGCTGTATGTGCTACGAGAGCACAACCCGTATGCAACAGTGTGCCGCACAGGGAAAAAGTAAATGCATTGTGAATGGTAACATCGGGCAATGCTGCATTTAAACGGGCATGTCAGTATTTGCTGTAGCCTAGGTGTAGATGTCGCATGAGGGCAATGCGCTTTTGTAAGCTACGGTCTAACCTTCACTACAGAGATTCAAACGCTTTAACCTTGGGTGCACTGGGGAATATTAATACTTTATCGTCATCGATAATTCATTACGTCCCCATGTGAGGGGGGAAAAAAAACAAAGCATTTCTCGTTCACCATGTTAAATTTGATCTTTAATTCATGCATAAGGTGTCGTCGGGCGGTCATCTTTGTTTACAGAAAGAGTTCATCTTAGCCGAACGGCATGTGAAAGAGGTTAAAATACCGATTAAAAAGAGATAACGATTTTTAAATCGATTTAATGCCCAATTAGTGTGAGGTCGGCGTCAACCACATGCCTGGGTTTGGTTTAAACCTCTAGGTTTGCCGTAATCAACAGGTTGAAAGTCAACGAGGATTTTTTTTCTGTCTGCCACTACCGCATATCCAGTTGAAGGGATGCGTCTCTCTGTACCCATTTTCTTTCTGCTGTGGGTTAAAGCCCTGACATTGAAAAATCTCAATTATTCTGTCCCGGAGGAGCAAGGACCTGGCACAGTTATAGGTAATATAGCAAAAGATGCCGGGTACGGGACCATGGAGAGAGGGAAAAAATCTAACTTCAGAGTACTGGAGAATTCTGCACCACATCTTGTGGATGTTGACCCGGAGAGTGGACTAATCTTCACCAAACAAAGGATTGACAGAGAAACGCTATGCAGGCGCAACCCAAAGTGCCAGCTCTCTATGGAGGTGTTTGCCAACGACAAAGAAATATGCATGATCAAGATTGATATACAGGATATAAATGACAACTCGCCCAGTTTTCCTTCCGACCACGTTAATATTGATATTTCAGAAAACGCAGCTGCTGGGACACGTTTCCCTCTCACTATTGCACATGACTCAGATTCTGGGGAAAATGGGATAAAGACCTACCAGGTCACAAGAGATGATTACAATACTTTCTCTTTGGATTTAAAAGTGAGGGGTGATGGGACGATATATCCAGAACTGGTGGTTCAGAGACCTCTGGATAGGGAGGATCAGAGCCATCACACCCTTCTCCTTACAGCAATTGATGGTGGGGAGTATCCAAGATCAGGCTCAATGCAAATCAATGTCAGAGTGACTGATTCAAATGACAATAGTCCAGTTTTTGATAAATCCTCCTATGTGATAGAGATTCCAGAGAATTCACCACCTGGAAAAGTACTTTTAGATTTGAACGCCACCGATCAAGACGAGGGAAGCAACGGTCAGGTGGTCTATTCCTTTACTGGGTATGCATCTGAGAGAATCCAAGATTTGTTCTCCATTGACCCCAATACTGGCGTCATCAAGGTCCAGGGAGAAATTGACTATGAAGAGAATCCAATAATAGAGTTTGACGTGCAGGCTAAGGATCTGGGGCCCAACCCGATACCAGGCCACTGTAAAATTACTGTCAAAGTGGTGGACAAAAATGACAACTCACCAATAATAAGTTTTGTTTCTGTGCGGCAGGGAGCTATCAGTGAGGCAGCACCTCCAGAATCTGTCATCGCACTGGTCAGAGTGACAGATAAAGATTCTGGCCGAAATGGTCAACTTCAGTGCAGGGTGCTGGGAAATGTGCCCTTCAGACTTCAGGAAAACAATGATAATTTTTATACGCTACTCACAGACAGACCGCTGGACAGGGAAATGAAAGATGAATACAATGTAACAATAGTGGCGAGAGACAATGGAATCCCATCTTTGAACTTTACTAAATCATTTACGGTGAAAATCTTGGATGAAAATGACAATGCACCACGCTTTACAAAGACTGTGTATGTGCTACAGGTGCCTGAGAACAATATCCCAGGGGAGTATCTGGGCTCTGTTCTGGCCCACGACCCAGATGTAGGACGAAATGGAACAGTGTCATACTCTATTTTGCCGTCACATATAGGAGATGTATCAGTGTATACCTATGTTTCTGTGAATCCCACCAATGGAGCCATATATGCCTCACGCTCATTTAATTATGAGCAAACAAAATCCTTTGAATTCAAAGTTCAAGCTAAAGATGGAGGGTCCCCTCACATGGAAAGCAGTTCAACAGTCAGGGTCAATGTCCTTGACGTCAACGACAATCTCCCAGTTATTATTTTACCCCTTCTGCAGAATGATACAGCTGAAATCCCAGTGCCTAGAAACGTCGGTATTGGATACATCGTGGCTACAGTGAAAGCAGTAGATCACGATCATGGAGAAAGTGGCCATTTGACCTATGAGATTACAGAGGGAAATGATGACCACCTGTTTGAAATGGATCCAGTGGGAGGAGAGGTCAGAACTGCCCATGCACTCTGGGAAGAGGTTGCACCAGTGGTTGAGCTGGTGGTGAAGGTAACTGACCATGGCAAGCCCCCCTTATCTGCTGTGGCTAAGCTGATCATTAAGGCAAACACAGAAACGGCAACAGGAGGGGGTTCCAGTGCGACCGGGAAACAGCAGCACTGGGATGTATCCCTGCCCCTCATAGTTACCCTCTGCATTATCTCTGTCATGCTCTTAGTAGTCATGACCGCCATCGCTGTCAAGTCCAAGCATCAAGATAAGGACACTGGGAATTATAACTGCCGCATGGCTGAGTACTCCAATCCTCCAGTGGGGAAGGGCAAAAAGAAAAGGATCAACAAGAGTGACATCATGCTGGTGCAGAGTGAGATGGAGGAGAGAGATTCTGCGAGCCGGATGAATGTGGTGAGCAGCCCCTCTCTCATCACTTCACCAATATGTTTTGACTACCAGAGCCCTCTGCCTCTCACACTGCCCAGGTCAGAGGTCATGTACCTGAAAACTACTCCAAACAGCCTGACGGTTCCCAGAGGAGGTTGCCACTCCAGCTTTGCCGGGCTTAGCGCAGACACTCCAGCGAATAGGATGTCAGTGATACAGGTAAGGAGGATGCTGCACTGGATCCTTTATCTGCCCTTTATTCTCGCTTATCTGCACCCACTGCTTTACCATACAAATCTGACAAAAGAAAAGTAATCGACTGAAAACGAGAAACTCTGTCACTAGGAGCAGACATCATTATTACCACTTTTTCATTCCCTTTTATGAAATATACTATCAAATTTTCTTTGCATATAAAGAATGATACAGCAACTTAGTATAGAATTGTGTTCACGTGTTGTAAATTGCATTTCACTAAAGAGAGATTTTTTTAAGGAATCAGAGTCATTTTAGAAATTGTTCCACTGTAAAGCTTCCTTTGCAAAATGGTACAGGTGGTTCGCATAATCAGAAAGTCGTCACACAGTTAGACATTCAAACAGTGTGAGTCTTGAACAAGGCTGCTGTGACCCTGCCAGATCCACTCCTATAGAGTGAAAACAAAACCCTGCCTGAAATGTGGGATTGGACAGGTGTTTGAGCAGCTTGTCCGATCACATTACTGAACCAATGTGCGCCAGACAGCAAGATGCACACAGCATAACCTTACAATCGCATTTTTCGCTCACCACAAATATGGGCCAGATCCACCCATCCGCATCCAAAGTTGGCATGATAAGGCCATTAATAGGGTCCAGCCTTGCCTTGTAGAGATGGCAGGGTTGAATACACAAGCCAGCTAACATGCTAATTTGACAGGATGGGCTTGTAGTGCTGTTTAGCACAGCAGAATTATCTGTTGTAAACTATGTAAATATCTAGGACAGTCTCACAGACAGTCTCATTTGGAGATGATAACGCAGATGACAAGGCCTGGCACTGTCACCAGTCACTAGGATATGTGGGTGTGATCAACACAAACACACTATTCTCAAGATAGGGAGAAAAGGACGCTGATGACAGTGGCTAATGCTTTACTTCTTTGCCTTGCCAAGGAGGCACATATGGTCACAATGGAGCCTTCTTATCATGCCCTCATCACTGACAGGTGCTTTGTATCTTTTATTGACATCTTTCAGTTCCTATAATAAAGATGTAAGAATTTGAAAACGAGACAATTTCTTCTCCTGTTGGAATCCCTTGCTACTCAGACTATTGCTGAAAATTGCAATAAATTTTTAACATGGTCAATGCAAAATATTCTTTTTTTTGCTTTTCTAGACGGAAAATTTCCCATCAGAGTCCAATTATGCTGGCAGCAGGCAGCCATTTGTACAAAGGTAAGAGCTCCATCCAAAACCTTCCTGACCAGTACATTAGTTTTTTCATGTTTGTATCATGCCAGCTGACTATGACCATCACACAGGAGTACTCACACAGAGGTAATGACAAGTTGTGTTTTTTTTTCTTCTTCAATTCTGCTGCAGCTCAACATTTAAGGATGCAGAACGAGCAAGCCTCCGAGACAGTGGCCATGGTGATAGTGACCAGGCTGATAGTGACCAGGATACTAATAAAGGCTCACACTGCGACACATCTGCCAGGGAGGCCCTCAAGATGAAAGCAACAGCAGTTAATGGGCAGCCTTTTGAGCAGGGTGAGTGGACACACTCTCTTCCTGACATCTTGAAGATGCCTAACTGACTCTTGTACCAGACATTGTTTATACTTTATAGACTGAGAACATGTGTGCAGCTTGCTGGTGCATAAGTGGTCCACCACACTGGTTACAGCCAGCACCGGTATATATCCAGCATGGAAAAGTTAAATCCAGAGTGTTAATAGCTGCAAATAGTATTACTTTTTGTCGGTTTACATTGCAGACGCAGCCTAAGCTGTGTTGCAAAGATGACATACAGGAACCTGAGTCGAAGGTGGATGGTAGTTTAGGATAAAAGAGTTCATTGGCTGAAGGTAGAATGTTCAAACATTTTCTATTTGATTTAGTCATCAAACAAACTCATATGCATGGCAAAGTGCACCTCACTCTGTGTCTCTTTTGATCACGTCATTATTTGAACACAGATTCGCCGCATGCATATCTTGAATAACACAACAGAGACAAAAAGTATGATAGACACTTGCAGTGCAAAATGACAGGTATTTCTGGTGCAACATGACAGAGTGTTTCCACCTTTCACTTGGAAAGATTTTCTCAGTTATTATTGGTTTTGCTGTGGTTACACTATTTTGAAAGGAACTTTGCTTTACAACTGAAAATAGAAATGTAGAATTTTATTTCACAAATCTGAAACGATTTGCTCTGCCTGGAGTATAATCATAGATGATTGTCAATCCGTTGCAACCTGGCTGACCTGATAGACATTGATATATTTAGCTATTGTGGGTATAAACTGAAAATATAAGAGCAACTCTCACTGGTAAGATAAAAGATAATGGGAGACTTGAGCAAAATGGTGATGTTTCTCATTTCCTTGTGTGAGCTTTGGAAGAGAATGTCTCTGGTCATCCAGTCCCTATGCAGTGCTTTCCACACCATTTACATTGCTATGAACTGTTTGTTTGTGGCATGCTCAGGAGGGCAGAGATGGAAACACTCTTGTGGCTGCCAGAAGGATGTGTGAATCTCTCTCTCTCTCTCACACTTCTGTGTATGTGTGAGAGTGTGTTTATGTGTGCGTGTGTGCTATGGGGAATTATGGCAGACCAAACTTGACTCTGTGGGAGGTGTAAATTCAATCACAATTTTTGCAGCACATTTCTGAATCTGAATCAGCCCAAGTTCTAAGGCCAATCACATGCAGCGATATTGAAAGAGATTTTTTGTACACGCTAGACTGAATATTTACATGTGCCGTACTGACACTTGCTTGACAGGAGTGTCTGCTAATTTATAGAACTGTATTAGTAAGATAGGAGAAATGCAAACAAGTGAGACGTTGATTTTAATTTTAATAGGTTTTTCTAGTACCTATCCTGTTAGTAGGGGGGGAAGGTATTTATAAAAAGCAATATAAATGGTTTGATTCAATGGTCTCCTCTCATGTTAAACATTAAATTATGTCACTGTGTACTGTCTAACCAGATTGGAATCTATATTATGCATTATGCCTTAAACCTGATCACACAAAAACATTGCCCCTCCAACCCACACACTTCTTCGGTCTAGTGCTCATACACACTCACGCACATACAGGTACATATATTGAACAACAAAGCCACTGTTTTGCAGATTTTGACAGGATAGTGCTATTATCCAAAATGGAGACACCACAAAATTTTAGTTCCAAATGCACCAACACAAAAGCTTGTGGGTTAAGTAGTATTGCTTTTATGTCTTTACCTTTACCATCCCTCTAGTCTCCTGGCTGCTTTGATACAGGTAATATATGCACCTGTGCAGCTTCCACTATCATGCACTCAGAATATTTATTCACTCTCACAGACACCAGATGCACAGTGGGTATGTTGCTAGGTTTTCTCTGATTCTATTTATAATGGGAAGGCAGTTTCTTTGTTTTTGAGAACATGTTATTGTTCACATTGCCCATAAGATCACAACTGTTTTGTCGCTTTGTCATGATTCTATTATGTGACTAAGTAAATGGTCGTGGACTGTTTAAAACCTCTGCATAATTCTGTCATATAAGAGCTATTATTTAATACATTTTTGTGCAGTGATAAAATGGAAAATGGAAATTGAAAGCTATGCCATCTATGGCAGGCACAATAGATTGAAGCACCCCTACTTCGTCATCGTCTTCCTTCAGCATTTTTTAGATAACATAATGTGTAACAGCTCCAATAGTACTGTCACATATTTACTTTAATGACGTTGGTACAGTTAATAGCTTATTTATACAATACATGTTATAGAAAACCTATAGTGTATGGTCACAAAGATGTGATTGTGACGAAAGTCTGATTGCAAATAATTTAGATTATTATAGTAATAGTAGTAGATAATGTTGTAGCTAATCATGCAGACAGTCTTTAAACTACTTGTGACACAGCAGCACAAATGACAAAAATACCTTGCTTTGCTTTGCTGCACCTTCCAAGCACATACGTACATGCATCCCTTTGCATCAGCATCATCTCCTAGCTCCTCTGCAGTGGTGATAGGTACTATGGAAATGAATTCACCATGTCCCTGCTTCTGCTTGCTTGTGCTTATTGTTTTGACCTCATGTATCTGTGACAAAAAATACTGTGATGATAGAAGAAATAGAAACAAAAATGCAAATAGTATGGAAAAGCAATCTGGGGTGTAGATGCTTCAAAGCATAGCACTTATAATAAGCAGGACCTGTTTTGCTGTTTTGCCATAGCAAACCCATCATTTAGTTCTCCCTTTTGATGTTAAATGCATTTTGAACTCAGATGCATTTTTTTTCTTGATCTTAGTGCTGACAAATATAGCACAGAAAGGGTTTATGCTAAGAACATAACAATGTAAATTCACAAACCGTCATATGCAACATGACAGGAAAAAGCGTGGTATAGCAGCTGAAAAATAAAATTTGTTTTGGAAATTTTAGACTAAAATGGCTTGTAGAAGCTTGTAGCCATGTGTAAGTAGACACAGTTATGGTTTGGTGCATCACACACCCATGTGCGTATGTGTGCTAAGGCTAGCAACCAATCGATTATAAAAAAAATATGCTTCACTGCTACTACTTTATTACAGACTTTATATCATTAACTATAATGCTTTTCAGCATAAAGCATTCTTACAACAATAATACAAACAGAAAGACTGTCACACCATAATAAAGTGTTTATCAATTAAAAAGTGTAGTCATTATCCATGTCAGGCAGCCTATGATTGTTAAATTATATACAGTTTATAAACAAAGCTAACATTGGCTGTGTATCTGATTAAAACTGACCAATGTGATTTCCTTGAGAGAGGAACACACATTTGTCTTCATGTAAACATTGTTCATGTAAAGCAAATAAGATGGATGGTGTTCTCACCCAACTCATTCCATCCGCAGACTGAAAAAAACATAAAAGACAATTTGGTTTGTCTTAACAATGAAACTCTGCAAACTACGAGAACACAGTCTATATACTAGACAAATCTGAGAGCTCCACTTTAAATTAGGAGATCACTTTATACAAAATGATGCCTATTATTCCAAATTATTTTACTATGCAGTCAGAAAAATACTGTCCTAAAGAAGTCCCATATTGTACTAATGGGATTCAGATTGTGCTTTCTTTGTAAAAATAAATAAATAAATAAAAAAAGCCTTTGACTTAATCATTCTTAATGTACACATTCTGTATTACATTTATTACATTATGGTTTAAAATTAACAGCAGCTTTTATCTATGTTAATCTCTGTCCATTTATAAAACTAAATTAACATTTCTATTTTTATCTATGGCTGTAAGTGAATGTACGCTATGGGTTTGTTTGTGCAAGTGTTATACTTCAATTGACTGGAATTGTGGAATGTACTTTCTAAATGAGCTTAGATTACACGTATGGCTCCTAGTGCTGGTTTTCACATCAATTGGGGGTTGTGGCACCGAGACAGTTTCTTTTTTGTTTCAGCATCCTCCTTGGGTTTGATTATCCTCCAGTAAACTGGCCAAGGCTGGTGTACAAGGAACCTACCACTGCCTTTGAACAAGAGGATCTCCCCACCTTGTCATGTGGAGCTTCCTCTTGTTCTAGGCTGATACTCTCCTTCTCATCAGAGCTAGGTTTCAAAATGAGATCAAGTGCCTCATTCACAATTAGTCACTTTGATAGCACAGAATGGCATTTGAGCAAGACAGGGAAGCCTTATTTGTACACGAAAGCTATGAATGCTGATCAATGAAATTATGTTGTAATTGAATAAAATATTGTGATTAATCACATAAGCAATGGAATTAATGACATATTGGTTTCCATGTGAGGAGGATGCAGGTTTATGAGAGATAGTAGATGTGAGGTGTTACTATGTGACTGTAATTAGATGTGAACACCTTTATATTTTCTGTCATAATCTTTTACTAAGAATTTTTGGTTCCCCAGGGGAGATACATCTACACAATGGGGGAGATGTTGCAGATGTAGATGTTTGTGGTTTTGTTTGTGTCTTTGTCCTTATGTGTATGAAAAGCACATTCATTAATTTCTTATAGTATGACATTTAAAGCAGGAAACACAATGTACAAAACCCAAATAAATAGCTCAAGTCAGATCAAGTCAGTGATCATTATTTTAATTGATATGCATACCTAGTGTAAAGGATGTCATTGAAACCCCATGGCAATCATGGCAGAAAAGACACGATTATTAAAGTTAAAAATCAGTCGACAGAAAAACAGGAAGATTAAATTTATACTTCTACCAATGAATTGCTGTTTTTACATCTAACAAACGAAGGAAAACTGTCATTTATTACCAATTTACAGACAAATCTGACATTTTGCCTCATGCATCTACATGCAAAATACCTTGATGCATCATCAAATTAATTTTGATAGCATTGTGTAACAGCTACAAAAAAACATAGAGTCAGACACTTTCTATATCACAACACCTTGGAAATTGGCTCATTCTGTGTGTCACTCTGTGTGTCTCTCTTTCATGTCTACCAGGCTGAGATATAGTATGAAATGTAAAAGTGAGTTAGTGCACAGAGATAGAGCCTTACACATCATTCTAGTTTTATTACTGACACTAGTACGCAGTCACACAAATCTGTTGAACAGTTGTGTGGTGTTTGGCTTGGTGTCAGTGGGGTCCTCTTGTGGCAAGGGCAGGTCACAGTCTGCATCCACTAACAAGAAGTGAAATGAAAAATGGCCAGGAAATGCAAATGACCTACTGATTATGCACCAGAGTTTCTCAAAGTAATTAGAAAAATTACTACAGGTCAAACTAATGACTGTTTGTGCTATTAATGGTATTTCTAAAATCCAGTTTCACTTTTTGCTTTATTCCACATATTGATCAAATTGTCACTGAATATCACAAGTTAACACCTACGTATTTTCACACAGATATTGTCATACATTACAGTATAACTAAACTAACTAAAATAATGCATGTATGTTTCATGTGTCGAAAAAAAAAACTACAAAATGTTTCACCACTTGCTAATCAGAAATGGTGAATATAACAGTTGCAAATTTCACAGCTGTCTTTCTGTTTGTTCGTCACTAACTGCTGCTGCTGCTGCTGGAAACATAAATGAAAAACACATCACTTCTTTTACACCAGATGATATCCTCCAGGAAACACCCACACACTTTGTTAAGAAAAGGTTTCATGAATAGGTTGAGGCATTTGCTACATTGACCAGCAACAGAACAAACGTAAGGCCAACTTCTGTTGTATGACATTGTTGTGTGTTATTATTTTAAGATTGCATTGTGCGTGATCACTAGATTGGAAAAGGTTGTATTTTTAGTAAATGAAAGCAAAATTGCTTTGAGCTCTTCCATAGCTGTTGCAACAGGCTGCTGTTTTTTTTATTTTGATGTTTTTTGTTGATGCATAGTAAATAACTAGTTAGCAGTAGGATTTCAAGAATAGTACTAAAATTTGTGTTTGTTTGCAGTGTTTTATTGCTGTTGCTCATCCTTCAAAATGTCATCTACATTTTCTTCTTGGCTGTTTATTCTTACCTCAGCAGGGTCCAATAACAAATGTTTAACTGTTTTTGCAGAGCAAGACAAATCAGTCCACTGCACCGATGAATGTCGTGCACTGGGACATTCTGACAGATGCTGGATGCCAAAGTTACGGGTAGGAAGCCAAGCAGACAGCGCCGATAATCGTACCAACCTTTTCATCCCTGTGGGAATGGATGCCATGGTAGAGACAGAGATTTATGGCACCATCAGCTGCAGCAGCAGAAAAACCCTCAGCACGTTTGGAAAGGAACAGCGGGACAGCACAATCCTTGTGGCCAATGTCAAACCTTACTTAAAATCACAGCGTGCACTAAGCCCACCACTACAGGAGAGTCCATCTGCATCCAGTAGTCCCACCAAGGGTACTATGTCCCTGGACTTTGCTAACCAAGAGTCCACTAAAGAGAGGGAGGGGGGTTCAGACAGCAGTGCCTATGGCCCACCAGATGGCCAGTGCTCCCCACTGCACACCGAATTGGAGGAGCCCTCCTACATGACCTGCGAGCTCAGGCCTAAGTCCCTGTCAAGCAGTCTCATTCACAGCTCTGTCATCAGCCAGGAGTGTGGGGGGTCAGATTGTGCTCTCGACTCACGGGACTCTGGTAACTGACAGGTCAGGTGATCCCACTCGCTCCCACCTGCCAGGGGTGTGATGATGATATCACAGATTAATGACCATGAGGTAATTTTTTTTTTGACCCACAGAGGTGTCCACACATGCATTGTATAACCAAAAACCATCTGCTTTGTATGTTTTTTGAGTTTGTGACTTGTTGTGTTTATGTGAAATATGTGTCCTTGACTGCTGTGAAGGTTTTCGGGGGAAAATCAGCACTTACCTGACTTCATGTGTTTTCATGGTGTACTGTACCTGTCAATTTAGATGTCTGTATTTTACACATTTCAAGCTCCAATTTTGTGAGGGTATTGAACAAATTGCTACTGTTAAGCTATTGAGTCCTGTCTGCTTTTGTACAGTGAAGCTTTCTGTCTCCATTTAGTGTATAAGGAACATCTCTCTTGAATATCACAGGCAACTGAAATACATATCAGTGACGTTAAATACAAAAGTGAAGTGTCTTATGAACTGTTAATGGTGGTGCAATGGGGAATGTCCCTTTTCATAAAACCATTGAGGTTCCTATAAAAACAGTTTTTTAAGAATGTATTTGTAATTTTATTGTTGTCTTCTCTGCAGTTTATGTGAAAATAAGCTGAGCTTACACGTGAATGTGGGCTTCTGTACTTGTTGTGTATTTTATTAAATTTCTATACACTGTGTGCATGGAAGGTAATTATTTCTGACTGGTGACAACTTCTGAAGCTGTGATGCTTTTATGTGAGAGAGGTGCAAATACTGTATGTCTACAAGGTGCTTCGTTTGTGTTAATGAAAAAAAACAGCTTTATCTTTTAACTTTATCTTTATACTGTCTAGTAGTAGTCTAGATATTATATAGACAAACAACTGCAAAGGAAAATCACAGTCAACATTTTAAACAGCTATCTATATTTAAAACCTCAAATAAAAACAGGCACTGTGTATTAGTGCACCCAACAGAAAATGAGTGGACCTCTGCTCGCTGCTTCTATTATATGTATGCATGATAAAATGGAGATGAAAATCCTGCTCGTGCTTTTATACTCTCAAATTCAAAGTCATCAGAGTTGCTGTCAGCTAATGTCAACACGTGATTGTAGTTTTATTTAAATATGAATGTGTCTGACAAATGACAAGACATGAATCTAATAGAAATGAAAAACTCCACATTGAGCCACAACTAGCAGTTACAAGCAAAGTTTTTTTTCAATGAATTCTTTGATTAGATAAAATGAAATTTTAATGATCCCCGTGGGGGGAAATGGGTCATTGCAGCAGCAAAGGATTGAACAAATAGCACATTAAAGGTTATCACAAGTAAATAATAAAAGATGAGGAGTTATACAACCCAGAATAACTAACCCAAGTAGAAATTCAGCATCTTTACTGAAAGTATGTCAAGGTTAGGGGACACACTGGAATATAATATAAAAAATCTCATAGTCTTTTCACTGAGTGTACAAAATGTCCATTATTTGCTTTCTTCTTCATTGGTTTTACAAGAGCACGTGCTAATTTGTTGTTTATATGCATTTCGCACTATTTAGTATTCAATCAAATGCAGGAAGGGTAGGTGTAGTGACAGAAGGCCATGGTCTGCAGACATATTAAAACAGCCTAAGCCTCTGCAATCCCTCCAGTAGCTCATTTCTTTCCAAACCTAACCTGCTTTCTAAACATGGCTGCTGTTTAGTCATTCCAGCAGAGGACTCAAATGTTGCTGTGACCAGAGTAATACTATTTACAAAGCCCAGAGCATATTCACTGTGTCTGCTAGACATATTCTATATGGAGTGATTAAGGATAAACATGGATGTATGTTTACTGAGCCAGGTCACTAAACTTAGCAATCCCAGAGATGTTAAATGTTTTCTGTTTCTCACACACATCACACAAAGCCTCCTCTTTTCTTTTACTTAGTTTAGTTTAGTTCCTCCATCTGGAGACACTGACTTTTGTACCCTGGCTCAGTGAGCGGTTTGAGAATGCCTTGTTTTTCATGAGCTCTGGATAACAGCATCCTGTCATCTATTGAGAGCTGACTATAAGTACGACTCAGTTTCTCCTCAGGGAAAACACATTAATTTGGATTTTGATTTGCATTTGTTTTGGTGCTGGTATTGACACAATTCCAGACCTAGATGTCTCATCTCAGCAGGCAGCTCTGATGAGCTCATCTGCATAAGTTGAAATACTCTTTGAGAGGGAGATTGCGTGGGTCACAGCAACTCATCCCATTGAAATACAGACAGAAACATCACATCATTTTATCTGTATCAGTCCCTGGTTTTTCAGAACATGGGGGGATGAAGACAGGTGAGCAGAATGTCAAGTAGAAAGGGGTTGAACCATTTGCAGCAACACTTACTCCTCCAATTTGTTAACACTATATCACTTAAGGATGTAAAACAGGTTAAACTTCCACTTCTGCCATAATTATGCCGAATTTGCTTTGAAGTAAACCCTTTCTTAATTAACATCACGTTACAGTACAGCTGCTTGACAAAAAAGTGCTATGTTGTTAAGGGGAGCTGAATGCAGATTAAGGACTAGCATGCAGTGTTGGATGAATATGACTTGTCTCTCAGAATGATTACAGTCATAGTGAAAGGGAATTACAGACAATGAAACTGATCTGTGTAATACCTCCATTCTTCTACATTTTACATACACAAATGATCTATTCAGATGAAAATGGAATGAGCAGTGTACCATTCAGTTGTGAAAAATTGACATGCTCACCCTGAGTACTTAAGCTTTTAATTCAATAATTCAATAACACAGCCGATTAAGAGCTTGTCTTCCACCTCCACCAAATGCTATGGGAGATGGTTCCACTTGGCTGAGAACTGTCGGTGGGGAAACAACAGTGAACACATAAACAATATTGAGAGTGTTCCATAGTTTTCATTTAACAGAGAGACGTCATTGAACAAAGAGTGCATGCCTTTAGGGTGAAAATGGTGCTTCTAGGTTTATTTGCATGTTTGTTTTATATCAAGAAAACATATTTGCACAACAAAACTCAACTCAATTAGGTAATGTAAATGTGATGCCTCAGAAGTTATTGTTAGTTATTAATTGGAGAATCACTTTGGATAATACACACTTCATTCATCCATAAACACATGAATTAAATTTTAATGAAAAAAAAAAAAAAGATCGGAAGAGCGTC
>JAUBNQ010000013.1:10059770-10095765 GCA_032353495.1 Ctenopoma kingsleyae
ATAGATAGATAGATAGATAGATAGATAGATAGATAGATAGATAGACTTTTATTTTGTCATTCACATCACACACCATACAGCGCACAATAAGAACGAGAAATCATTTCGGTGGCTCAAGATGTCAAGAGAAAATAGTCCATAAGTAGTAAAACAAGTTGTATGGAATAATAATTACACATATTATAAATAAATTTAACCGTTAGTGACAGAGATAACCACAAGTATTGCACTCAAGCTGTATGAGAAGTGAATAAATAATGCAGAAAAACAAAAACCTAAACAGAGTCACAAGACTATGGTCAATCATTAGTTTATCAAGATATTTTATAAAGCAAACTGTATTTCCTGAGAAATACTGAACATCATGTTACTCTGTTGTGTTATGGTAGAGTTTCAACGGCGTCCTCACTGTAGCATCAAATTGTGCATGATGGAACCTTATCAAAACATCAGTGTTCTTCAGAAAAAAAAGAGCTGTTACACTGAGTATATACTGTATACTACTTCAACACTGGTAAAGGAGATGATTGTAAAACCTACTGCAAATCCACTGAGAAACAGCCAAAAGGTTAACCAAATTGATTAATGTGTTGTTAAATTTCTACCGAGCACAGTGACAAGGGAATAAATGTAAATGCCAACTTTCTCTATTCAGTAATTAAGTAGCACTGTAATAATATTCATGTGCAACTTTCACAATTTATTTTCCCTTTGTGACCGTAGACTGACTTGACAGAGAAGTCTAGGAGGCTTTTACAAAATTCTCTCCTTTAAACATTTCTTTTTTCATCAGTTCATAGAGGAGTGTGACATTGTTGACTGCATTTAGTTTTCATTCAGGAATTAATACTCCTTTTAATGACCCTGACTGAAAAATTCAGCATACACAACCATTTCATTTTGGAGGGCTTGTTTAAAAGGTGTTACTTATATCATTCTCCTCTGAGAGGACTTCAAATGCATGCCAATCTGTCAATCACGATTAATGTTTAACGCCAAGAAAGGATATAGCGTGAGGGAGCAATCCGGCAGGACTTCACACAGGTTTCACTATGTGTTACTGGGTCATGACACACTTTCCTTACTTTGAATTGGGCAAAAATAGTCCTCTACATGCCTTTTTAGTGACAAAGTGGGCCAATATCTGCATAAAGTGGAAAAGCTAATGCACTCTGTCATATGCTCAAAAGTCCTGAGTCTAAAAAGCTTCACCCTTTTAAGTGCTTTGTCTGCCATCACAAATAAGATGGAAATTTTAAAGGTGAGACAGAGAGAGAAAAGAGGCACTAAACAGAGCTAGATGGAGTATAGAAACATGTACAGCCTTTTAGAATCAATAGATAGTTTATTGAATCAATACACAGTTTGGTGTAGTGCAAAGCCTGTCTGTCTAATAAAAGTGGTAGATGCTGAATAGGCCAGATTAACTGTCATGCAGACGTAAGTGCACCATCCTTGGGTCTTCTCAGACACAGCAGATCTCCACACTTCAGCTGTTTGACACTGTGACGGTAGTGTTAAGGTAAGACTGTCGCAAAGCCTCTGTATAGGCCACATCTGTGCAGCTTGTAAACTGTAGGTGTTAAAGAGGAGAGTGCTCATTAGCATACACTGTGACTTAGCTCTTTAGTTAATAACAATTCAGCCACCTTTGAGAAGATATAAGTTAGGAGCACTTTTTTTAAAGTTTGCATGTGTTTGCATGCATAACTACCTCAGTATTTTCATCCTTACGTGCTATAGGAAGCCATTGATTCCTAGGGATTTCAAGTCATTATCCAAATCATCCTGGAGAGAACTAAAACATCTTAGTGATCGACAGTGCCACAATGCACGTACATTTCTGTTTTTGTCAGAGTTACTCATCATTGTGTTTTGCTGTTATGGATGTGCGAAACCTCTCCATTCATTCAAAAACTCCTTGATTTGAGATTCAGCTCTCAAAAACACAGCGTTTGTGGCTCAGGTTGTCAGAAAATCAAACTCAGAGGAGAAAAAAAAAAGCAAACACAGAGGTTGTGGAAAAGATAATGTATTGTACAGCTGTTTTTTTTCCCTTACATTTAAAAGTTTGCTGTTTTGCTGCAGTTCCACTGACATTAAAACCCTTAAAAACCTGTGGTCCACCCACACAGGTGTTTTCACTTATTTTGGCTGATTGAACCTCGCCTGAGGACTGTGTGGGTGTGCACAGACGAGTGCTCTACTGGCATCCCCTTCACTCTCCTGTTAGTTTTATTGCACCTGTTAGGGTCAGTCAATTTCCACCTTTATGATTATTAGTACACAGAGTTTTGGGACCTCGCGTAATATCCAGCACTCACAGAGGTCTGATCAGCCAGAATAACACTTTTTATGCATTCATGTCAGATCATCATTGAACGCACCACAGTATCTACATACAAAAAATTCACCTCCATAATCACCAGGCATGCTTCACCTAATATAAAATATAACAGGAATTTAGATGTGTCTGTATTTGTATGGAAAAAAGGAAAATTGTTATTAAATTTCTACTCCTAAATTAGCACTAGTCAAATTATTCCTGATTCACCTTTTCTTCCACTGTCTTTAACATTCGGCCCGAAAAAAAGCTCTCTGCTGTAGTACATAATTGCCATAATTAGCCATTTTGATTTGTTTATCGTTAGTTTGTTTAAACATGCTAAATATTGTGCACTTAAAGACAATGGTTATATTGTAGAGGGCTCAGTCAGTAAAACATTAAACATGTTGGACTATGGCAAAAAGAAAAAAAACTTTTCTGGGTCATCTGTTGGTTACAAATGAGCAATGTACTAGTAATCTAACAATAGATAGAGATTGAGAGCTTTCAAGCATACATATGGTGATTGTTTCTCTCAAACCAGCAGCTTTTTATACATGGATAATTTGGCTATTTGTCACATGTGGTTAGTGAACATAGGTTAAGCTGTTTTCATGCAACTTTGACACAACTCTCAAATGAGAGACACTGTCATCATAAATAAAGCATTTAAGAGAATATCCTTATCCACCTATTATGGTCTTTCACCCACAGATGGATCAGTCCGTTGGCATAAAAGTATGAAAAGCAGCTGCCAGCTACCCCCTCCCTCTCTGAGGAAGCAAAAGTAGGTTAACCATAACGCTGTGCAAGTCGGGTAAATATCACAGCAAGCCAAGCCTCTTAACCTCATAATGACAGCATTTGTCTATATGAACTATTATAGGCCAGTTATAGTAGCTCCATTCATCAACCCAAAAGTGAGGTTACTCGTGGCACAAGTAACCTCACTTATATTGTATTGTGTATTATATTTGTGTATTTTTTATATGGTTACTTGTGTATATTTACATGTAGCCACTGACACAGACACAGAAGAAAACGTGGTGTCGCTGCAGTGGATCACATTTTTGTGGTGCTCACGACTGTATTTAACCTACTTAGTCATGACACGAACAACTGTACACAAGTATAGCTTACAAGTAATTGTGTGTTGCCAGTCTTTTTCGTTTCACCACCCCCTGCTTGATGATAGAGTCTCGCAAAATACAATGAAAGTTTGAGACTCACAGACTTGACACGGATGTCCTGTGGCGCGGTTGTTGGTACATTTAAAGGTGTGTAATGGATTAATTATGAATGTAATTAAGGTAAACTGCTACCCCCAAAACAGCCTATAATGTTTTAAGAAGTGATGCCAAATCTAATAATTTTGGCAGCAGCAGAAATACATGTAAACAGTGTGACCTTATACCAGGATAAATATATGATTTGTTTAAAGCAGTGCATGACAAGGTGCCATGGCACTTGAGTGGATTAGTTTAACCCCCTAGGAAATCATCCATTTTCAGTTCTTGCATGGGTTTGAACCTAATTGCACGCAGTGCTATTGTATCCCTCTTCACATTCCTGTTCTCTTTAACTCCTGAAAGCCAAAACAAAATGGTGAAGACAGAGTTCTTTGTTGAAACCTGCCTGCCCTTGAAAGTATAATTGACAACAAATGTCCTTTCATCAAGCTTTTCTACTTTTTCTTTTATCTTATCTTTTACAAATTTAAATTATACCTGACTGCTGGGTGCCTGCAAATACACCTACGATGTGGGATTGAAAGATGCATCACGCTGCAGTTTAACTCTTCATGCCTTTTCATTCTTCTTCTTTTTCCTGTTTACTTTTACCCCACAAAGTGTTAGCGTGAGCTGAGAACAAAAAAAAAGGAATTGTAAGGGTCAATTTGCAGAGATTCAGTGACCTCTGTGTTCATCCCACAATGATAATAATAGTCTATAATTGAAGTCAGGAACCTCTGTTCTTGCGTGGTGCTACAGCTGTGCTGATTAGAGGTCGAAATGGTCTCCGCCTTGGCCTGGATCTTTAATTTGAATCAGAAAAGGCACTATGAAAGCAATAAAACACAATCAAAGAAATAGCTGACAGACAACATATCAAGTGCTAAGTCATTTTCAATTTGGAACGTCTTTTAACAGCATCCACACTCAGCTGGGTAAAGGACTACTTTGTCTTTACAGGCAATAACTGCAAGTAAATTTGGATAAGTAAATGTCTGGATCAGTGGGAGCACTAGGATCAAAATTGTTTGTGTTGGCGTCGAAACACTGTTTGCAGTATTGACCCCAGAGCTGTAACTACAGTGAGATCCAGCTTCATTGTTCTGCTCCTTGTCCATCTGGCCGCTCTCCTCCCAGAATCCCAGAAAAATGAATCATTTTTCAACTGCGTTTTGTGGAATAATTACATTGTCACACATCCACTCAGATCATGGAAGGTCTGTTTACTGTTTACCTAAAGCCAAAGCCAAAAGCATAGGCAGCTCAACTCAAATGAGCTACATCCCCATTTCAAACCTGCATGCTTTAACTGGCACTGACTCCACATTCGATTGTGATGCAATACCTCCTGTCCAATTCACTCTCATTTCAATTCTCATTGCAGCCTGTCTGCTACAAGGACGCTGCATCTAACCCAGAATACAAAAAAAAAAAACACTGTAAGACTAATAACTCTGAATATTACGACCTTAGTAATTAGGCAACTGCCTCTCCAAGGTCACTTTTTTTACTGCTGATAAAAAAAATGTTTTCACGCCATCTATCAAAAGCTCTCCCTCTCTTCAAGCTCTGAACGCTTATCACTGAATCCCGGGCAGGATTTCATGCAATTTGTGAGGGAAAATGTGCTTCTTTTCACTGTTCCCTTTCCTGAACACTCCACATGTGTGGATGAAAATGGCAGCCAAAGTGGAGTTTCATTCTGGCTTAGATGAGGTGAGGGAGCATTTACATTCCCTTGATCCCTTATTTTTTCTCCCTTTAGTAAGGGATATGATTCGTAACCATCCAGCATGACGTTTAAAACCCACAGTTCAGCAGCTCTGGGAACCATCCCGCAGATCCAAACAGACAAATCACATCACTGATTAGACCCAAATCAACTGAAATTAATACAATTATTTTAATGTGTAAGTTGCCTCTATTAAATTAAAATGGATGGTCTGTCGATAGCCGTGGCAGAGGCAGCAAACCTGTTTCCAGGTTATTTGATTGGTCGCCATGCTACCGCAGCACTTCACTGGATATGCAACTGAACACATTTTGAGCAGCCTTGAACAAATTGAATGTTTATGAGGAGTTTCCTTTGGGGATTTAGTTCTTGCACCAGAGGGTGGAGTGATTGCGTGGGCTCTCGTCATCTTTTTTTCCAATCCATTATAAAGACTCTTCCGTCATATGTGATCCTTTTCTTCCGTCATCTTGAGAAAGGAGATTATAGCAGGATCTGAATACTCCAAAGTACTGTGTTGTTTTTTTTTTTCTTTTCTTTTCATAACCACTTCTCTTTGACTTTGATTGAAACATGTCAGGAGGTCAAGAAAATGTGCTGCAGAGAATCATAAGTTGGGAAGAGACAAGGACAGTGCTGTAAAAATCCAGCTAAAAGAAACCATGGCATGTAATGAAGTGACAGTGGTTGAAGCTGATATGTGAATTGAGTGTCATCTTTAACATATGGCAGGAGTGTGGGTACAGTAATATCTGCTTCCTTTCAGGACACTATTGTTTTTTCCAGGCTGAATGAAATAAAAGGGGACACTGAAGAACCTCATATGGGAGTTTTATGGATTTCACTGCAGCATCTGGCAGTCACTTTAAAGAACTTAAGGCAGTTTTGCATAGAGCACAGAAGTCTCACCCCTTTTCTCCGCAAGTCTTTGTTCAACTGGCCTCAGCTCCACAATACAGCTTCTCATGCAGAGTTTCTTTTATAGTCTTTCTGACAAGCTGTAGTATAATCACTGGGTTTTTTTCTGTCTAATATTCTAAGCTGAATTTAGACTTGTACTTGGTCCTTAGGATTTGATCATGTTATCTTTTTAACACTGAAATAAAACACCAATTATTTTGTCAGCATTTTTGACTACCCCTTCAATGAGACTTTGGTACCATTTGTAGATGGCTGTGTCATCAGCCTAAAAACTGAAAGGAGGCAGCAAGACAGCACATCAGGTAAAAGGGCATTTTCAGTGAAAAAAATAAAAACTGCAGATGTTTTCTGACAAACCGTGTAAAACTGGGAGTGTATAAAAATTATAGAGCACAGATAAAAAATTAGATCATGCTATATGATTAATATATTTTTAATAGATTTTTCATTCCATTCATACAAAATGGCATACACACATTTATACAACTGACAAACAAAAAATGTCCAAATGCTGAACATATGAATCCTAACAGTCTATAATTTGCATGCAATATATAATTATGCATAATTTCCATCAAATCTTCTTCTGTAATGAACCAGCAACATAGTTTGGTGAAAGACAGTGTGAACAAGCCTACACTTCCTGCTGGATGTTTGTACTCACTGCCCGTTGTGGGAAGAAAAAACACAACTGCCATGGTTTGTGTGGGAATGTTAGAGATCCCCCAGTCATTTCAAAAGAGGACAGCATGCAGAGAAAAGTGTTTTACCTGACTAAAATACAGCTTTCATCACAGGGACAGGATGGAGGCAGGACAACAAGTAGTTTATGGATATAGATTTCTTGTTTCCAGATGTATGATGTGTGGGAGATACATCACGTCTGGGTTTTATGTTACTCCGTTTGACAGCAGTTAATGTGCCAGAATGCAGTATCAGTCAAGTTTTGTTTCCTGGACGACTTTATGTGGTCTGAAAATTATTATGTATGACTAGAATTATTAAAAGCCCAAGTCTGTGGAATGTGTATGATACAGTGACATAGCTTTTTTTTTATCTAAAAGATGTATGTGCATACACAGCAGTGTTGCTCAAAAAGTCAACAAGTTAACAAGCATCATTATGACCACATCTTCGCTATGTGACCTTGGTTTGTCAGAACAATCTTTGCTGACAAACCTGATATGACATTGAGTGTCTTGGGTTATTCTATGAATGAGAGTTCAATCATCACATCATTAATGGGTTTGGAGTGGGGCCAGTCATTCATGACACTGTGCTTTATAGCTATGCCAGAAATCACTATGGTGAAATGAGAAGGTTGTAGATATTTTCTATGAAGCTATTTCCTGACCAGAGGGTGCCTTTGATTAATGTCTTTTCCCCTAAAAAGCCATTTAGGTAATCCAAAAGAATAATCTTCTCATGTTTTTGAAACTTTAAACCGAGTAGGTTGATTAGGGCTGGCTGTCCCCTCCTGGTCAATTACTGCACTAATTAGTATTTATGGTTTTTGTCAACCAAGATGTTTTGAATCAATTGTTGTGGTTTTTGTTCCTCTCAAACATCTGTGACTGAATTTGTGCATCACTTCATAAGCCTATCTTTGCTACTGCAATAATAAGCACATGTATGAAAAGGTTCTAGATAACCAATAGATGTAGAAAGGCTATTTTTTATGATTATATTTATTCAGTTGCAGTGACTCCTTATCCAACAAAAGCAGTTTACAGTGATATTGATCAGAGTCTCTATTTTATTAGTCGTCAAAATCTGATTTTATCAGACAAGGATTTATTTTGCTCAGGAGAGCCCTGGTGTTGACTGATCTTGATTTGTGTGTGCTCAAGTTATTGTTTTTTGTTTTTATTTCTTTTGAACTTCATGCCTCCCATCACTCTCCAGACTGTTGTAAGGCTTTGTAAAAATTCTCCCCAAAATCCATCTCAGTAAGTAAATATAACTGCTTCCCTTCAAAGCCTGTTGAGAGCTTCTCTTGACTCACATTGACTGGCCATCGCCTAGGAGACTCAGGCTCCGCTCTACACCACAAGTGTTAATGCCAATTAAACCCCTGGCACCACCCTGTCATTCTGCACATTCTGTGACATATGAGTGATAACACGAACCCTTACCTTCAGCTCTCATCTGGCACACATTAAATGGCACTAGACCCTTGCGTTTCCTGACATTTTGCAGAAATCGATTGCAATTTAATCAGTGTGAGCATGCTGCTATCAGCCATGCTTGCACCAGCTGTTTTTGTGTTACCAGGACTGAGCTCTTCATGCTGGAAAAGAAGATTTCAAACTCTAACAACGTGAAAATCTCATTAAATAAACTAGAAAAGGATAAGAACACAACATCAAAGTTGATAATAATAATCACAGATTTTATGTTCCTGTGAAAGCATATTTCCACTCAATTTGCACACTATTAAATTTATTGTCTATTTTGAACACTCATTACTCCTTTTTCCCTTCCAGCCCCCCTCTCTCTGCCTGTCTGTCTCAGTGTCTGTTTCTCTCTCTCCCCTGCTCTCTCCCCTGCTCTTTCCCTCTGGTGGTAAGTGCAATAATTATCCCATTATACTTTGAAGTTTTTGTAAAATCCAAGGCCCCAAAACAATCCCCAAATATATGAATACATAGTCCTTTTAAGTATTTGGGGACCTGTGAGGTTGCCCACAGCTGGAATATTCTCCCTTTGAAATTCCGCCAGGTCAAAATAAACTCAAAAAGAACATTGTTTTAAGGAAGAAAAAGTCTGGAGCATGTATTTTTCAGGAGCTTAAATGATACACAAACCTTTTCTTTGAGCAAAGGTGCACTGAGGCCAAAATTTAACTTTCAAAGATTATTTCTGAACTCATAGTGATATGTGCCTATTGAATCCTCATATCACCACCTCTGCTTACTGAGAGTTTTTTAAGAGAAGGCACAAACATGCACAGATGCCTGAAGGTAATCATAAATAAAGTCTGTAGAGTTTAATGCTGAGTTGAACAGACTGAGATTTCAAGAGTGCTTGGTACCAATTTCCAAATTATTTAATAGGTGATAATGTGCTAAAATGAAAATTTGTCTCTATTTTAGGAAGACCTTGAGTTGCATTACCGGCTGAAGACTCTCACACATTCACACACGTGCAAGCACACACAGATGGAAGCTATTATCTCAACCATCCTTTGAATTGTCGATAAGTATGCAACGCAGTGTATGCAGACTGTCATCTTATACAGAGAAATTGGGCAAAATGAACATACTGGCATATGTTCCTATTTCCATGCATATCCAGAGGAAGTACTGATTATGAATGACAGCAAGAAACCTGGGCTATTAGGTGGACTAAAATTTCATAAATATGCACTCTCACCTTAATTGAGTGGAGACATTAATATGTCAGTGATGTACAACTATCTGAGTCCTGCCTGCCACTAGGTATTACTCCGGGTTACTGCCTAAGGCTGTACAAATATGAGCTGAAAATGAAAGCAACTCCATAACTGTTTGGATGGTGGATGGTCTGATAAACGTGACAGAAATACTCATGCTGTTTATGTCGTCTCTGCTAGTGCTCTTCCCTGCTTTATAACTAAATCCACATGGCAGCAGGGAGAGAGATGATGGTCAGCTGAATGATCATCGCTGGTGCGGAACAGGGACGTAACACCAAGCAACAGGATTGCATGTTGATAAATGCATGCAAATACACACAAACTCTTAAATACATAGCAACACATTGTCAAACAACACGACACAACATTCACGCAAACATACACACTGTGAGCTAATTATCATGTGGAATGAATGAATGAACGACACAATATGTTTTCTATTATAAAATAAGTCAAACATTCACAACACCATAACTTATTTAATATAGAGAATCAGAGCATTGTAAGTTGGATACTACTCATGGCTGCAAATGATCACCAAAACGATGTGAGCAGAGGCTGTCATTAAAGGCACAATGTGTGTTACCGTGGCAACATCATAGAGGCCTCCATTTTTTTTAATGCCATGGTTGTGAACAATCAATGTTGCACCCAATCCCCCTGTGAATTAAAGGCACACAGCTAAATAAAGCTCAAGTGCTCCGTTGCCACACTTTTACAATCCACTGTTTGTCTCTTCTCTGTAGGGAATTCTGTAACAACCTGTTTCTGTGGGGAAAAGTAGGCAAAGTAGCAACACTCGACAATCAAAGTAGCTCTGTGTTGGGTAGAATTTAATTTTAAAAGAACGGCTTCAGAAAAAGACAAATCTGTCAAATTTTGATTGTAACACATGTAGGTAACAGTAATTATTCAACATAACAATACTGCGGCTCTGTTTAATTCTTTACCGACTGAATTAACACAATCACAAGGCTGATACATTCTTTCTTTTCTTGTGATTCAGTGTCCTTGCTCCAGCTTGGTTAAATGTAAGTTCAACTCCCTCCGCAGTTACTTTCCCATTATGTTCCACAACGACCTCTCTGACCAAGGTAATTACCTCGGCTCTTGAGCCATCAGAGTCCAGAATAAAGCCTGCAGAGATATTTCTGCATCAGATTATTAATGTAGTTTTTGAAATCTTGTGAGAGTTACAGTACAGTTGTTCATGCTAGACTAGCATGGTGATTTTTGCTTGTTTGTTTATTCAGTAGCATTTGATCTGTCAGCCAAAGAAAAAGATGTCTTCTGTTTGCAGGAAAGTCTTGTCAGCAGGAGCAACTGAGATAAGGTGAATGTAGTATTTAATTAAGAGGGTAAGAAGCCCTCCTGGCATCTGGGTACATACAGACACCACACAGCAATTGACCTCGGTGAACATGTCAAGACTTTATCTTGCTCCTATCAGCCGCAAGCAGGAGTTGTGAAGACAGTAAATAGCTGTTCTATCAGACATCCTTTTGATTTCTACAGCCAGAGCTTGTACCATTTTCAAATGCTGGCTTATGGTGTGTTTTTTTTTTTTCCAACTGAGTCAGGCAACAATTTGTTACGCTTTCTGTCATCGTGTTAAATATTTAAACAATAACTCTTATAAATCTGTGTGACTTTCTACTTTTGTACAGTAAGGCCATTACCTGTAACTTAAAAACTCTCACCCCAAGCTGCAAATCAAAGCAGTGTTATTAAGCATTTAATTCCATGACATATTTTGAAATTAATACACACAGACTTCATTTTGCTTGATATTAGCTGTCATTAGCTGTGGTCACTAATGTGCCCATATCGTAATGACAGAGAGCAAACAAAGGCAAGAATACAGAAAGTGAACTAACAAATTTCTTTTCTAAATCTGCACTGACCCCATGAGGTTAAAGGAAAAATTACATTTTTTGTGTTGTTTTTTGGTTTGTTGCTGTTTGTTCATTCCTTGTTTTACTTCAGGTTAACTAAAATAAGACTGTCCAGGGCTGTAAGGTGTAAACAAAACAAGGTGTAAATGATAAGAATGAAATGAAAAAAAAAAGAAGAAAATATTAAGGACAATGAAGTACCCACACAGAATCAAGCTTTTCTCATTTTGATCATGATTCTGGTAATTCTCACTGTCATTGTTAATTCTATTGACAATAATACTACATCAGCAATACCCTCACCTCTTCAACAGACAGTTCTCTTGTTTACTACCTGTAGTTTAGGTCACTGAACACCTCAACTGTTAAGGTAAAGTAAATAGCAAGTAAAGAAAATGCAATTTCAATTTACCTTGCCTGCAATAAAAAAAAAAGATTTCAAATGTGTTTTTGTTTTTTCAAAAATTTTTTTGTGTTTTGTTTTTGTCCAGACCTTAATATCAGGTGCAATCTATTTGTTTTATGTTGTTGTTTCAGTATCTAGTGTATTTCTCAGATTTCACCAACAGGTGGTGCCATAGCAGCTAGTAAAAAAGTACATTTCACTGGAGTCCACAGCAACATTCACAGACATCAGAGGCCTTTGAATTGCCTCCAAGAGGCCTGAGGCAAAATGAAATTAAAAGGTTATTTTCACTTTAGTGTCATCTACTTGACAAAGAAAAACTTCCTCTAAGGATTAAATGGGCATCGATCACTGGATGAGTATCTATAGATTGGCCCTTGGTAGGAAAAAAATATACGATCTTGAATATGTGAATTTATGGCCACTATGAAAGAAGTAAAACTATATAGACTTTATAGAGCTCATGGTGGAATGTTAAAGTGTTACAGCAGCAGTGAGGTCCAGGAAAAACACTATCCCAGGAAAGAATAATACAGTAAAAAGTGTATGTACAAAACAACACTATAATATTAGAAATAAGACAAACAACAAATTGAATCAGGTTGCAGTTTAGACGTACCTGCTAATAGTACACTGATATCTCAATGGTTTTTGGGGATTTAGAAAAAGAGCAGTTCCTGAATTAGCTCTCTTTGAAACCATCCAAAAGAAAACAAAATCTGAGAAACTAGAAACAATACATTAGATACTACAAGGGCACTGATTCAAACATAGGAGAATAGGAGCTTTAAAACTGAAGTTATAAAACAGCAACAGGAAGTCTGCTCAGGCAAAATGGAAAGAGTCCAGGAGTTCAGCCTAATATCAGTCCGGGGTGCCAGAGGGACAGGCCAGAGGTCAGGGCAAATGAGGTAAGTCCATGCAGTTTGGTGGAGTCATGCTGCGTGGAGTGGTGGACAGGACAGCTTCAAAAATGAATACACTCCAGGCACTTAAAAAGAAAAGAAGAGAAGCCATCCTGGTTTTAGAAAAAACAAACAAACACAGTATTTACAACATAAACAAGACATACTAACACATGGTGTTACAGTGAGTGAAAAGAAAAACAACCTACAACATCCAAAAGCATGACACAGAATGAACGGAAAAAAAATTTATCTGCTAAATGTGTTCATATATTCTATTCATTACATCAACAATATCTAATTAAAAGAACGTAAACAGCTGCATGTGTGAGCAGGTTTGTTGATTATAATTATGGATACTCAGTAGTTCAACAATTGATATGTGAAATTAAGTGTTGCTGTCTAAGGATTATTAAGGTCTTCTAACAACAGTGATGATTTTAGAGCCTTGTGGCACCAGAGATGAAAAACCTGATGTAGTGCGCCTTTATTTATGAAGCTGCCTGACATAGAAGGAGCTGTACTGGTCACCTAAGAATCCTTATGAAGGGTGAGAGCTGTCATCTGTGATTGCTGATAATGGGCCCATCATCTTTTTCTCCTCAAGGGAGGCAAGAGATAACCTAGGTGGTGTACTCTCAGACTGCCTGCTGTTAGATTTCTTGTATCCAGATATGTTTTTCAAGCCCTTACACATTTCCTCACATTCCTTTGCTGCACTGTGTCCTCTGCCTTCCTTCTGTAACCATTTTCACCCTCTGTGATGTTCCTCTTTCCCTTCTTTTGTACTAACCACACTATGTCTTTTGCCTGACATAAAAGATCTCTTTTTGTCATACAGTAGGGCCTTCATTTCAGTGGCGATCCAGGTGTAAAACATTGCTTCTCCCTGATGGACATGGTGTTTTATGATTGTGTTTTATCATATCGCCATTTCTTCACTGTGATCATGGGTTGATACAAAGCTAGGGACCTCTACATAGGCCTGCAAATACAGTTTTAACTGTCCAGTGAGGAACAGACACTGTACTGTAAATGCAATTAAATTAGTGTTTTTCATCAGTTTGAGGATTTTTCATCAAATATTCGTGGAATCAAAGATTTAAAGTACTATCTGTTAAGACTAAAACTTAGATAATACTCTTATAGTAACAAAGAAATTATAGCATAATGTGCATGGATTCATTTTTACAGAACACAGCCTCATAATGCCCTGACATAATAATCTTAACAAATCTGTTTACTGTCTAGTTCTCTGGTGTGTAACATCACTTCTGATAGAACAAAGGCTGAGAGCCCTGACAATCATGTTCCTGCCAGACAATGGCAGAACAGTTTACTCTTGTATGCTCCAGCTGGACACAGATGACAAATTGTGATTCGCCATCTGCAAGGAACAGTATATCAGAAGAACTACCCATCATCCTCAGTGGCATGGCTCCAACTCCATTTGTGTATTTCTGACCTTGGAGCACATAATTGTTAGTCATCATCATTTTCAACTCATTTGTTATTCAGATTTCTTTTGTGGTTTTGTGTCTGTGTGTGTGCGTGTGTGTGTGCGTGCGTGTGGAGTGCCTGCATGTGTGTGCATCTTCTGCTCCCAGTTGGTGAAGATTATGTTCAGTGTCATGGAAAACTTGAAGAGTTCATAAATGAGGCTCATATCATGCATCGCCTGTGTGTGCCTCATGTTCCCTCAGCACATTGTGACCATGGATACATGGAACATGAATTATGAAGCAGCAGAGATATGCAAGCATTTATTTTAACATAAACCAAATGCAAATCCAGTCTTGAAAAAATATTGAATTAATATATAAACATTCTGTCCTTAAGATTTCTGTGATGACAGCTATTTCAATGCAATAAGATAAAAGCCAGCTGCACAATTTGCTCATCATATTGCAACATAAATGCTAATGTATGCAGAAACAGTGGTGTTTAACTAATGCTGGGGGTGTAGCCCAATATACAGCACACATTTCCGAAGGCAAAAAAGAAAACAGAAGCAGAAATGAAATGCATGCAGGCAGAATGCAGCCTATAAAACTCTTTAATATGAGCCACAGGCAGTGTTTCTGATATGCCTCTCTTCCCAAGTGAGCAAGTGGAGAGGATGATGGATACAGCTCCACGAGGACATAGCAATGTCAAACAACGATACTTGACATGTTTCCACATGAGTACCACTGCATCAGGTTGAAAATGCGTGACAGGTCTTTTTCTTTACCTTTTGGTCTATTGCTAAACTAACAAGACATTTTGTATGCTGCATGTGTCACTGGTTCAGATGCCACACGTGATACATTAAAATGAGAGAATTGAATAATTCACTCTAATTATACCTCTATGG
This sequence comes from Ctenopoma kingsleyae, assembly GCA_032353495.1. NCBI lineage: Eukaryota > Metazoa > Chordata > Actinopteri > Anabantiformes > Anabantidae > Ctenopoma > Ctenopoma kingsleyae. The sequence continues at coordinate 10,074,941 of JAUBNQ010000013.1, forward strand.
GAACTCATGCCAGAAGTGTTAAGTTTTCATTAGGACCAGGTGAAAACACATACAGCGGGGGCAATGAGTCATACTATGCGTGACTCATAGTTCAGTCTTAATAAACCAACAGGCAAATGTTGCACCATTTAAAGAGCATTACTTTTCATTTTCAAGCTCTTTGCTGGCAAATGATGTTGAATCTAAACACCATGTCAAAGTCACAACATGTTCAGGTTTTGTGCAACAGACAACATAGTTATTGAAGTGTTCTGTACATGCTATGTAAGCAACTAGTGCTGGTTTTGATTAGCTAAAAAAAGGGTTTTTGGTACTTGGATTTAGACAAAATATTCTCACAATCATCAGTAACCCACCAAACCCCTGACCTCTGACTCACAGGAGTTATGTGGACAGAAAGTTCAGTAAATCACATGTAAGACACTTTCTGTAGTGCCTTGATCTAAGGTTTCAGGTGAGATGTCCAAAAATAGCAGCTAAGATGAAGATGATGATCTGCCAGTGTGTTGTTTGAAGGCTGTAATCATTTCCTCTCAGTTGAAAATAAAGACTGAGTCACATGAATATTTTGGGCTAAATCTCTCCCTCCCAGGTACCCATCATTACTAGATTGAAGGATTATAAAAAGCTGATGTAACTTGACATTCCACTGAAGGTTTTGTTTTCATGGAGAATGCCACGATAAGCGGTTTAACATTCGTTAAAGCGCAGGAGCGCGCCTAGCGCCCGTAAATTATTGAGATTTTTTTTGGGACATCTTTTCTGTAGGTAGGTCAACATCTTTTGGGGAATATATCTCGGTATGATGCTCCAGTGAGCTGATTTTTTGTGCATGAAATGACTTGACATCCTCTCGACCACCGATTGAGCGTGCGTGCATGCGTGTGTGCGAGCGTCCAGTCCGGAGAGAGGGAGAGAGCTAAAGAGAGAATAAGCAACTTTGTTACCAGGCATAGCTGTGTATCCTCCGGCACAGCGTGGGAAAAGAGAAGTATTTGGCAGATATGGTTGATCAGCGTTTTTTCCATCCTTTCCGGTGCATTAGAGACGGCGAACGCTCTCGCATTAAATAGATCCGGTTTCCAGTTTCGTTTTGGCGGATTAAAAATAAAAGATGCGCTGAAAATCGCCAGCGAGCCTACATCTTCGTCAAATGTGTGTGAGGTATGTGTTAGAAGCAGGAGTCAGAAATTACGCAGGCTGTCTTATGTTTGACATAGCGTGCAGTTTCAGCTAACCTTTTCGGAATTTGCACAGCTTTTAATGCAAACCACTATTTTACTTGCATCTGTTTGTCTTGACAAGCAGATGCGACAGGGCTTGACCTCGCAGCGGATCTAAACATATATTTTGTGCTTATGCATTGCTTTGACCTTGCTTTTTGTTATTTGCACAGCTTGCAGGAGTTGCGTTTCATCCTGCTTTGTTTGAGCCATTTTAAACCAGGAGCCTCACAGCCTAAAGTTACCTCGGGGTATTAGCAAATGAAGCTCTGACTGGTACTGTCTACAGCTGGTTGTGTGGAAGTTGCTTGTATTTCAGTCTGTTTTACATCACCGTGTATGTCTTTTGTTTCTAGATGACATTGAGGATACCTTAGCAGGACTGTGAGCTCGGCCATCATTTGCAGGAAAATGCATCTTTGGATTTCATATGTTTTGCTAAGTGCAACGTCAGTGTGCACTGTGGAGCTGCTTAGCAGTTATGGAGACATATGTCAAAGACTGTGTGCCTGTGAGGAGAGAGAGGGGATACTTACAGTGAGCTGTGAAAACAGAGGAATTGTAAGTCTCTCTGACATAAGCCCAGCATACTTTCTACAATATCATCTGCTTCTTACAGGGAATCTTTTGAAGAAGCTATCTGCAAACAATTTTATTGAGTACAAAGGACTTACAATATTACATCTGGGAAATAATGAAATATCTGAGGTTGAAGCAGGAGCTTTTAATGGACTTCAGGGATTAAAACGATTACATCTCAACAATAACAAAATTGAGGCCTTGAAAGAAGAATTTTTCTTTGGCCTTGAAAGTCTGGAATATCTACAAATTGATTATAACTACATCACTCAAGTGGCGCCAAATGCCTTCAGCAGACTTAGACATCTGGAGGTCCTGATTCTGAACGACAACTTAATATCCACTCTGCCTGTGAACATTTTCCAATATGTACCCTTGACTCATTTGGACTTAAGGGGGAATCAGCTCAAAGTGCTTCCCTATTCAGGTCTGCTGGAGCACATGAACAGTGTTGTGGAGTTACAGCTGGAGGAGAATCCATGGAACTGCTCCTGTGAGCTGATTGCGCTCAAAACGTGGCTTGAGAGCATATCATATACAGCTTTGGTTGGTGACGTAGTTTGTGAGTTTCCTTTTCGGCTTCACGGGAGAGATCTTGATGAGGTTTCGAAACAGGAGTTGTGTCCAAGGAGAGCCATCGCTGAATATGAGATGCCACCCCTGCCACATCTGAGCACAGATGCACACTATAGGACAACACCAGCTCTAGTTACAGCCTCCTTCACCTCATCTGGGATTGCCCGATCTTCATCAAGACCCACTAAGGGACCTAGACAGTCAGGAAAATTAAAATCAAGACCCACTGCTCGAATTCCATCTAACAAACCACAAAATTATGGCCAGATTATTTCATATCAAACTAAATCCCCTGTGCCTTTAGATTGCCCAACTGTCTGCACCTGCAATCTTCAAATTTCAGATCTTGGCCTGAATGTGAATTGCCAGGAGCGAAAGATTGAGCATATTTCTGACTTAAATCCCAAACCGTATAATCCCAAAAAGATGTATCTTACTGGAAATTATATCCCTGTGGTGCGTCGTTCAGATTTTATAGAGGCAACTGGATTAGATTTGCTTCATCTTGGTAACAATCGAATAGCTCGCATACATGACAGAGCATTTGGCGATTTGACGCATTTAAGGAGACTTTATCTTAATGGGAATTTGATAGACCATCTTACAGCTGAAATGTTTTATGGACTGGAAAGCCTGCAGTTCCTCTATTTAGAATACAACGTCATTAAAGAGGTTGCTCCTGACACCTTTCAGCATCTAAGCAAACTTCAGCTTCTTTTCCTGAACAACAACCTCTTGAAAACTTTACCAGTAGGAAGTTTTAATGGCCTCACATTAGCCAGACTAAATCTTCGCAACAACCATCTGCGTTATCTGCCAGTCAGTGGTGTACTAGATCAGCTTACAGCCCTGGTGCAAGTCGATTTGTTTGAGAATCCCTGGGATTGCTCTTGTAGCATACTGGAGTTGAAGATGTGGCTGGAGCAGCTTAGCACAGGCACAGTTGTAAACAATGTCATCTGTGGCTCGCCTAAGAGACTAGCTGGGGAGGATATGAGATACATTAAGACAGCAAATTTCTGCCCTAATAACTCTGACATACTTGCATCCATGATTCCACCCTCTGAAGAATCTTTTCCTGGCAGTACCATCACCATAGAAACATCTTTGGACTCTGACACACAATACAGTGCCATTCCTTTATCTGTGATGATTCTTGCCCTTCTCCTCATGTTCATTGTGTCTGTGTTTGTGGCTGCAGGATTGTTCGTGGCAATGAGGAAAAGACGTCAAAAGAATCAAAATGAACATAATAACTCCATGAATGCTTGCATAAGCTCTCTCAACATGGAATATGGCCTTTATAAAAAGGGATCTATTCCCAAAGTCAGAACGTCTGCTGGACACGTATATGAGTACATTCCACCTCCCACCGAATCCGCATGTAGAACTACTGTGCACACCCCAATGGACAGCAAATCAGTGGATGGATTTAGAGACTTTGATGAGCTGAGTGGCACTTTTCTGGGTAACTCGGATGAAGAGGCAGTCAGTAATGTAATAAGCTCAGAATACAGTGCCACTACCCCGGAGCCTCTGAACAAGTCCTCCACCCACCAAGATGATCCGTGTTACTACAGAGATGCGCCTGAGAAGCACACACGCAACAGCAATACGTTACCATGCAGGCATACAGCACATTCATCAAGTCAGTATACCTCAGACTTTGATGCAAGGCATCAATACGTCCACCCAGACCGAATACAACAGACAATTCTCTATTGTACAGCACCAAGTACTGTTTATGTGGAGCCCAACAGGAGCGAGTATTGGGAACTTAAAGCAAAGCTTCACATTGATCCTGATTATCTTGAGGTTCTTGAAAAAAGAACCACATTTACACAGTTTTAAGAGAGACTTAACCCCTGAACTGCCAGAGGTGATGCATTGGTGCAGTGTAATCAGGAATCAGACCATGATTTAAAAAAGCTGGAGTAACCTTTTCTCAACTACAGCATATTTGTACAGTGCATTATAATCTACAGTATGCATCACTGAGAATCATGACTTACAGAACTGAATAATAAAGGGGAACACTACTCATTTCAGTATATCACTTAACACTTTATCCCTGAAGTGTTTAACAGTGTCATTTAATGTGTAAACATGAACAAGCAGCCACAGTTTCAGGGCTCTTATGACTCACCTCATCATAGGATATATCCTGGAGCTGTTTCATTGACAATAATAGAAGGCTGAGCTTTTAGTCTCAAATTAGCTGCATTTCTATGAGTGTTAATGAACCATGCAGATGATATGTTCTTATCCCAAAATAAACCAGGTTTTTATTACAGACATTGGTATGACTACCAGTTTTGTGTTTTTCAAATGTATTCAGAATGAAATCCACATAAATAAATCACTAAATCACTTTTTTTTGCAAGTAAAGTTTATCTGTGACCTTTGTGTAGGTGTAGACAAAAGTCACACAGCCTGCATATCTGTTGTGCTCCAGTGAATAATTCAGTAATTTTGGGAGGAAGGTTGTCCTACAGGATGCACAGTGCTATTAAATGCAGGAAATTATAAAACAAATTCCACTGTAATATCTCAAATCAAAGATTAGGAGTTGAGTAAATCTTTGTGTTTGCAGATTGGGAGATGAATAATTAATCTATGCTAAAAAATATAGGTGCATATACTGTAGTCTGTGAAAATTAGTTCAGTCTGAGCATCCCCATTGCAAACCAGCTTCACACGTGGAACTTAAATATTATAATCACGAGTATATTCAGATGTATTGTAACTGAAAGAAAATGTGCTTTACCGTTAAGTCTCTTTCATATGTCACAAATTTGTACAAGTGCATTTTCTGGTGTCTTATGTGAACGTGCAGATTTAAAACATACTTGGTGATAATTGATAGATTGTAGTGAGTGTCTAAGAACTTCAGAAATCATCTGATACTATATGCAAGTCCTGGCACTCAGACAGCTACATGGATCTTTTTTCATTTCATTTTTCTTTATTATGCATTAAGTCTGAGTGCATTTACAATTGCCTTCCAGTTGCAATACATTTGAGATCATTTACAATCATTTTCATTTGTCTGAAATTCAGCTGAAAATATTGAAAATATTTTGGCTTCAGACCCATATGAACATATTTTAGATGCCTCATATTTTTATACAAACAAGTATGGATACTGAGGGTTTTTTGTTCCTGTACAAAAATGCACTATTGACTTCTACAGGTCAACAATGATGTCACTTTCTGAAATGCACAGCGTGGTAACACGTGTGTATAGCCATAGAAGTAAGCCTGATAATTCATAAATAACAAAAATCTTGCACTATGCATAGATATAGATTATACTTAGACAATCTGTAAAAATGCCCATAGCTCATTCCCTCTGTCACCATCCAACACTTAACATGCTATTTAATAACATTATAATATAATATAAAATCCCATAAATGCTCATTTGAAATTTAACACACATAAATATTGAGATGTACTTTTCTACCACATTTTGGATAATTCATTTTTCTAAATCTTCATATATTTTTAATTATGTGTGTTTTTAGGGGAATACTGGGTAGATCTGTGTGCATTGCATTACAATGAAAAACTGTCTAATTACTTGACATTCTTTGTCTCCCACTTCTGGTGTGGGGTTTAATGAAATCTGGCACTTTGACTTAATTAGCAGTCTTGGTTTCTCTCTTTTAAGGAGGAATTGGTGGGTACACATGTGTTAATGTTTGCAAGAGCTTGAGCTGTTAGATTGAAAAGCACAACATATATATGCAGCACCTGAATGGACTGAATGGAAAGGAAACTAAGCACATCATCTAATCATAATGCAGTCTAACCAAATTATGGGTCAATAGTGGAAGCCAAGAAATGAGACTTTCCCTGAGAGTTTAATACAGAGAGTAAACTCACATTATATGAGGTATTATGCACTGAACCTGTCATCTTAACTCAGCTAATTAGAGGACATGGTGTATCTTGACCCTGTCTGCATGTCACTAAGTATTACACTGCAACATTAGTCATGTTGTTTATCAAGGATACAGCCTTGGTTTGTTGCCTTTCATATGTTCAGAGTCATTTTGTGATTATTTTGTCACTTGAACTGTCTCTGCTCTTCCTTGGAACAATTGATATTAAATCTACACAGTGATGCATGATGTAAACCTGCACAGGTGTGTACATTGAAACATGTACAATTTTTCTAACAATATGTTACTGTGAAGTTAGTGGTGAAAACACTGTAAAATTGAAAACATGCACAGACAGATATACAAAAAAAAGTATTTATTGTGAATTGTGGCTGACACTGACAGTGAACTGTTTCTGTTCTCCAACTGATCTTTTTTAATGTGTAGAAAACATGAGGATGGAAAAAAATCCTAATAAGATCAATTTTAGAATTTTATTTGTAAAAATTTTGCAAAGATGTGTTGGAAACCACAGTATACTTTACTGTATATAACAGAAATTTGTAATATGTTTTTTTCTCTTTCAGCTTTTTGTAATCTATGGCCAAATGCAGATTTTTTTGTCACGTGACAAAAAAAAATTGATAATCAAAAAAAAAAATGTTACATTAAAATGTGACTGTCCTGTATATTTGTGCAAATGTTTAATTTGCAAACAACAAGAGGTCCGGTCAGTGTCTTATTCTTATTCCAGTGCTTATATTTCCTTTTGGTTGCTTGTTTTTTACATGAAATGTGTTTTTTCTATGTCAACCTCAAATTTGTAAATAGGACACTTCATCAGCATTTCCATGCAAACATGCATTAGCTTTGAAAAGCAAAAACCTGGTCTCTTATTGCAAAAACACAGTCCAACTAGGAATATGTGGGGTAAATATATCTACAATGTGCCGTTTCCTCAGTTGTTAGCTAATGAATAAAAGATATGCATTCATTTGATATACCCTTGTTTCTGTGTTCCCTTCACCCTCATGGTCTGTGCAGTGATGGTGCACATGGAGGACAGATTTTAAAATGTTGCACAACCCCCCATGGGTATTTTTCCAACTATAATTACAATACCCAATTTCAATGTTCAGATGAAACCATTGTCATAGTTTCATTTAGGCAAATGGGAAATAATGTGAGGGGCTGTGTTACATAATCAACATCGAGATGGCATAGCGAGTACTTTATGATGCATTAGTTTTACTCTGTATCACCCAAAGACATTTTGACTAAGAACTTAAATGATCAGCTCTCTCATGTATAAATGAAATAATTTTCCCAGAGTGCTCAAACAGCTGCACAAATAGCAGCAGCAGAACAGGCCTAGGGCAGCATTATAAAGTGTGTGTATAGCAACTGTGAGTATCTTGTACATGTTTGATGTCTCATAGCAACAACTGATGTGCTTTTTTGTTTTTTGTGTAATGTGTATGAAGCCAAAATAAGATCTGACCTTACTGTAACCGTGCAGTACAAACACATCTGCATGTGTATGCTAATAATTGCAGAGAAACTATATTCTTAGCAGAGATACTGTAGCTTTCTGGAGACCCAGTATCCATGGAAACATCCAATTACCTGACACAGAAAAACAATTCTAGAGTGAGAGGTGTGACGCAGACACAGAGTGTGAACTAATTTGTAACTCTCTTAACATTTATTTGATTACATTGTATTAAAAAAGACAACTTGCATGAAATACATCCCCTGCATTGCATTTTGGCTTGGATCTTTGATCCAAAAGTGTCCATTATACGAAGACAATTTGCCACTGTGGATCATGTTTGACTCATCTGTTTGTCAGTTTCATGGTGTTATGTTGCTTAGTTGCTTGAAGACCCCACTTTTGCAAGGGGGAGGGAAATATAGGGCAGATCTACATTATGTAAGCTTGAAGAGATGTGTCAGGCAGAGTGAAGACAGTGTATGACAGTGTAAGCATTCACCAAAGGAAAAACCTTTACTATCTGCTGACATCAGGCAAACACAGCAGAAATACCACTCACTCAAACCTCTTCATGTCTCAAAGTAAGGCGTGTAAAGAGAATAAAATAAAATTTCACATCTGGCAACATATGTACAGCTTCTAGTTGTAGTCTCAGGCTGTTTCTGTCCCTGAAGCCTTTTTAGTCTTGTGCAATGCTCTGTTATTCTCTCACACTTTACATGTGTGTGTATGTGTGTTTAAATTTGTGCGTCTGGATGCATAAATTATTGACTCAATGTGTATTCACACTTGCCTCAAGGATTAGCCAACCAACACAGTAATACCTTTATCCTCTACTTTTTTTTTCTTTCAAGGTTTGTTTCAAAATCTTAACACAACTCTCAAGCAAAGTAAAGGTTTTCAGTAATAATTCATGTATTACATCTGGAACACAAACTGGCATTTGTCTATGTCCAGTGTGCTTGTTAATAATATATGTCAGGGTAATGTCCATTGTTTTAGACGGAAGAAAAATTACATGCTGCTGGGATAGACTGGTATTTACAAAGCCAGAGAGGAGGATTTGGATCTGGGATGTGTTAAACATTGCCAGTCTATTTGCAACAAATAGAAACAGTGTGTGAGACACACTAATATTTATGAGGGCTTATCCAGGCTTATGACTGCCAACCTGAGAAAAGTGACAAAATCCCTCTTCATCCTCCCATTTATAGTACTCACACTAAACATGAGAATGATATTTCACATGAAGAAAAAAATAAAAGCTTTGGCAATGGCAACATAAAATGTTGTGTAGTGAATTGATATTTATAAGAGGCTTTCATGAATGCTTTATATTACAATATCAGACTGTTACCTATGCCTGCTTATGCAAAATATCATTCTCTAAGATTTTCTGCAAGTATTTTGACAAATCAATAATGTTCCCTAATTCTAAATTATTCACTCTGAATATCAAGTTTTCCCTCCTTCCATCTCTGGGAAACTGTGAGAGCTGCTTTCAAATTGTTCATCTTGCACTAACTGTTGCCCATGCCCAATACCCACACTCTTTTTATCAGCCCTTTTTCAGTGTGGCTCTTCAGCACAGCAAGGGCTTGTCTTTCTCTGTGGCTTGGCCTGAAGTGTCACTATAGCTGCTATAACAGACTGACTGACTGTGTCTTGCCCTGAAATCTATTAAAAGATAACAGATATACCTAGATGCACCAAATATCTCATTTTTTGAATATGTTCTAAAGTATGTCCTTGTATCAAAACACAGAATCTCATGGTGGATTTATTTTATAAACCCAGCACACCAATGTGATGCACTGCAGCAGTGTCTCCTCCTAATTTGAAAAAGATGTGACCTGAAAGGTCCCTGTTTGTGTTTTCTCATTCAGTTGAGAGAGGGGAGAGACACAGATCTCACAATGACAAAGCTACCATGCCCAATAATGGTTTTCTCAAAAGAGAGACAGAGCAGAGGGCATGATTTTCTGCAAAAGCAATAGCAACTGACCATATAACTGTGGGGCCAGATTGTACATTCCTGTTTATAGTTTACCATATATTGTTTTAATGCACGAGTTAACACATATTTCCATGGCTAAAACATGGCATGCGTTACATTATGTTACATTATGACATGTGTCTTAATTCTATAATTTCACACACTAAGATAAATCCGACTTGGCTGTGAATGTGTGAGTTGACTATTTCAGGTTGTCCGTCTACTGTGGCAGCATAAATTTAAGTGCACCTTCTGCTTCTCCATTGCACATTTCTCTTTCCCGACCATCTCATAAAACCAAACTGACAACTGGAGGGAGGCGGTTAACCACTTGTCTGCAAATGTTGACTTTGTTCTGATACAGATAGTACCGTTCCACAGTGAGAGGAAATAATAGCTTAACTTTTACTACACTGCCTATATGAATTTATTTAAGATTACTTCACGTTTTGTGTAATTTTACATTAGATTAAAGGTCAATAGAAGCTGTGAAAGCTTAAGAAAAAATGTGAGTCTAAACCATTTTTATAATTGTTTCTTAAAATTATGACTGAACTTTAACATTGATTTTGTCATATATTATCATCAGTGATGTTCCTGTGGACAACCTGGAAACTCCACTGCTGTGCATTTGCATGGAAATAATACCTGAAACCTCTATCACCATCCTCTAAATGGAGTTGAGTACACCATAGCAAATGCCAGCAAACACCAAGGCCTCTTATCTGCCTATTGTGTTCAGTACATGAAACTGCAGATGTGTGTTGAAATGTTACATGGATTGTGAGTGTGGTGCACCTTTGCCGTGAGAAAGTGATTCACTTAGCTGCTTGCACTCAGTATCAGTTTCACATTTTAATGCCAGTTCAACAACACTATTTCAAGATTTTGGGAAATACTGTATGCTAATTTTCTTTTTTTATTTAAACTTTCTTTTTTTATTTGTATGTAGCTGTACCAAACCACACTTGGACAGTAAGAGTAAAAACCATAAACAAGTTAAACCCCTTTTTTTTTTTTAAATATAATTCTTTCATCAGGGCAAAATGTCAAATAAATGCTGTGACACCTACTGAGCTGATAAGGTATTTTGCTCAAGGACACTGCAGTAGAATTTATACTTGAGGTGACAGTAGAACCTAATGTGACCCTCATCACCAAGCAGGCTGTTGGCATCTGGTTCAGTAACTGCACAGCACAGCGCACCACAGGGTTTACAAACCTGCTAAATAAACCCTGACATGCCAGACACAGGCAACAGTCCAAGTGATATTGTTCTCTTTATGCTGCATCACTGTGTCTCTTGTATTTCTGTATTTCCATGTTTTCCCATGTTTAAGTTCATGAGCTATTGTTACGTAAAACATGCAGTAGTTTCTTGGTTCAAAATATAGAGTAACTTGTTTATTATATTGTGGTTATGTTTAACCACATGTTTTAGTGAATCTCGGAACAGTCTGAAAGAGATATTTATGTACACGGCACTGTCTGTAAACGAAAAAGAGAAACTTTCTTTTGCGCCAGTTGGTGGCAACTCAGACACTATTATATTTAAACTTGAAGATAACTTCTTAAAGCAGTGTATAGTTCAAGGCATAGCAAGATTCTCATGTAATGCTCAACTCTCGTGACAGGATGAGGGTGTGCAGTGGTTCCTAAAAGCACTTTTCCGTGTTTCTGTCTCTCTTCACTGTGAGTATCCTTGTGGGATTTACAACAAGCTACAATGGATCCAGACAGATGGCAAGGTGGGGTTGTTAGGTAACCATCTTCTGAACCCCAGGGAGCACTGCCATATACAAGCTGTCAAACAAATGTCTTCACTCTGAGTTTTATTTGTTATAATATAATGAGACCATGACTTTGATGTTCATTTTCACAATTGTTCAGACATCCAAAAGAACTGTGAGTACAGTGTTAATGCCAAATCCTTGGTTCTTGTTAAGAAGTGTATGCATACACCCCCCTATTAATTATTTTTGTTGTTGTGCCAAAAGCATCTTCATATCCTCTATGAGTGCATCAGGGCAACAAGGCCATCAGGAATTTCCATAAAGTGAAGTAGCAAATAGGTCATGAATATCATTAATATTCAAAAAGCAGCACTTCAAAGAGTGGTAAGCCAGCGCTGCAGCATTAACTACATATGACCAGTCATATCTTTCCTCATTAACCACACTGGGAAGCATTATTTGCTGAAAGCAGTGCACTGCAGGCTGATGGCAAATGCATCAAAACAGTTCTTTCAAGTTAGTGAAGTATCATGCAGCTACAAAACTCCCAACAAGCAAAAAGACTGAGATGACCCTCTGCCACAGCTCTGCACACGTCAGCTCTGGTAATACTGATGAAGCTCATAGCAATTTATGTAAGACACTACTTCAGCTGTTCACTGTTGACTGGATAATTGACAGACTATTGTTGGCTGACTGCCAAGATTTCCCAGATTCCCCAAAAGATATGTCAAATTTGTCCAGCCACTCACTAAAAGACGTCAGCATTTTTGACAAGCATTGTTTTATTTATCTACAAACAAAAACATCTGTCTTCAGAATAATATGAAATGTGCCAAAACATCATAACAAACAGTGGCCTAAAATACAGTTTTTTGAACTTCTGAACTCTTAAATCTTGGTAATCTTTTCAATCTTGTCAAATCTTGCAGGACAACTTGGAAATCAAAGCACACATAAACATAGTCATTTGTTAAGCCTGTTTTGTCAGCCTCAAATATGTAGTAGAAAAGCTGTTGAACCATGCAAGGTAATATACTTGTGTTTAATGTTTACTCATAATGTGTCAATGAATCTCCAAATTGTTGTTGTTGTTGTTCTGAATTTTGTACATTACAGTACACAATAGGTATATCAGTCTTTATCCACATTGACATATTCTCAATTGTGTCAAAGAGTAAGGCAAAAACTACTTTTTAAGGTATAAAAACTTATACGTATACTTAAATAATGGTACATTTAGCATTTACCCAAATGCTAAAGTTCAATCAAGTATTTCTTAAACAGTATTAGTGTTTACCTGTGATTAAAAAAAGTTTTAGCCAGCCAACAGTATACATATTTTTCTCAAGGTGGATACTAAACATTCTAACCTGTATTTAAGCACATTTCCGTAACATAAAAGACATAAAGAATGTAAGTTCAAACAAACAACAAAAAAGTGCTTTTATCAAACACTATCACACTGTCATATAGCTGAAGTTAGCACTAAAAAGATTCAGAACACATCAAAAGATAACATAGTTGATCCCCGATGAATCTTGAACACAGCTGTATCTGCCTCTGCAGCATCAGCTACAGCAGCTCCAGTGACTGCAGGCCTGACCAACCCTGTCTCCTATAGGAACTGAATTTAAGAGACTGGGTTGGCCTGACACACTCTATAAAATTGCTGAACATAACTTAGAAGTCCTAGTTAAAACAATACAAGGTAATGGCTTAACTGTTTCTATGCAAGTATCATGTAAAGAAAACAAGATATCTTCCCTTGTATATATGGAAAAGAATAATGTGAGTTTACCACCATAGACATAGACGTGCATACTGCAAATACAGTACACACTGTGGTGATGACAAACTCGGGTGTAAAGTGAGCTATTGCCCTTCTAGAAAGCATGAAGATCTTTGTATCTACTCTTTAACACCAGAGCCACCTGCTGCAGCGAAGCCCACTAAGTGTGTGAAGAAATCAGTTTTATAGTAAATGCATCTTCCCTGCAACAAAAACTAATTGAAAGATAATAAATGTTAAAATTAACACAAATTCTTTTAAAAGGTGCACTACCAAATCAATGTCAATAGTGGTTGACAATACGAAAGTCATATGAATGTAAGATAAATGATTCAAAGACACTATTTTAGATTTCACATTGTCTCTTAATAATTAATCACACATCCTGCATATTTGAAGATACCTGAATTTGTGTGGAGGAAAGTATCTTTCAGTTCAAATGCTGAATTTAACATAATACTCCTGCAAAATAAGAAAACCTCGTTGAAGATAAAAGTCCTTTTTTCTTCTGTGTCCTTTTGAAAGTCGTACAATGAAATGGTCTCAAAGGAAAAGATTACAACAAAAGTTCCTCTCCTTTAATCAGTGATGATTGAAATCTTGATGGGATCTTTATACCACAGGGAGAATTTTCCCACTGGTTATAACACAGTTAAACTCATCACATAGCCACTGGCTAGCAGATCAAAGCAACATCCACTCACAGGAAAACATTCACGCAGGGAAAAGGTTGGTTGCTATAGCAACTTATATCACTTGGTCTCACATTACATTTTTAATAGGACAGTAGCATATTAACTACATTAATCAATTTAAGCTCCTGCTCTTTTAATAACAACACCTGCTGTGATGATTGCAGATGGCAGCAGCAGGTTTCACGCAGCCCACAGTTTGCAATACAGTTTACTTTTATGAATCAAATACAGACTTCTTCACAGTATCCACTGCTATGCAGAACAAAGACGGAAAAACTTGTCATTTTAGAGGAAAGTAATTTTGTACCTACAGGTTATAGTACTGGAAAGAGACGTTAGGGGAAATGATGTTGAAATGTTTTATCCAGCTGTGTATTAAAAAGTAAAAGTGTTGAGAACAGCCACAGTTCAAAGCCTGTTACAGTCCATACACCTATTTCTTATTGCATAACATAAAATACACATACACAAGTTTTGCTTTACTGCAGTATGTAGGAGAAAATACAACATTAAAGAAGTGTGCTTAAATTTTACAGGTTTGTCCTCAGCAGGTAAGTTAGACAGCAGGGAATTATCAGCATGTATTTTACTTCATTATAAAATTTGGAATAAAAACCAGCTGAAAAATGAATCTACACTTTTGAAATTAAGTAATTTAGCACTTTTATTATCAGGTATGTGGTCTGTAAAACTGTGTTAAGTGGTATTCATTTTACTCTTAATTAATTAGTAGATGTTTAACACAGTTTGTCCTCAGTTTTGTTTTCTCACTACCCTGCAGTAGTGCAGTTTCATTATTTTCTTCTCTAAATGGACATTTGTTACTCCCTAGTTTCCCATGGTCTTGTTTTCTTTCTCTGCATGTCCCACAGTCTTTTACTGGTACCTATACAGTAAAAAAAATAAATAAAAAACTTAAACTAGCTATGTAAAATTTTGTTTTACTCTAAGGCAAACAATGCACTAGACTCTACATGCAGTGTGATAAGATTTTTGTATATATATTGCATTGGTCTGTGTTTTCCTGCTTATCCCAGGAGACTGAAGACTATGGCACAGAATGACGGCCACATCAAAAATTCACACTTGGATTTACCACACTTGGAATAAGAGCGTCCTTGGAAGTCTGACGTGTCCTGTATAATTACGTTGTCCCGATTAAAGCAGGAGAGCAGCATAATCAGCAGCAGGATATGCTGATAAGCATTAAGCCACAAAGATAGGAATTATTAAAAACTCCTTCTGATCAGAAGGTCCCACAATGCATCAATCCCCAAGAATGAGGTCAGGGTTTGCATACAGTCAAAGCCATTAAATATGTGATTTTGACAGCAGCTGCAGGAACCTGTAACAACACAGAGTGGGCTACACAGTACAGTGAGTGAACAGAACAATGAAAATGTCCTTCACTGTCACATAGTGTCATTGATTTAAGATTCTTACTTCAAGGAATGTAAAAGAATATGTCTCTGCAATACAAGACAGCCATGGAACACTTTCTTAAAGACCTGACATTTCTGGGTGACTCAAAATAGCTAATGTTTTTCATTGTCTTTTTTGAATGTGTAGCCTCCCTGCTGTGTTTTTGTTGTGCCCTGACATTTGTCCTTTCCTTCCTGGTAGATATTCTTTTTTACTGTCCACTTTGGCCTTTTCATAACTGTGCAGCCATTTTACATGTTCCTTTCAGTCTGAAAGCAGCACTTTGGCACCTACTGCATCACAAAAAAATGTCCTCAGTGCACACCACTCCTATCAAAATGGCCATTAGTTCTTCTTTGTTGTAAGGCGGGCATGACTCATATGGGCAGTATTACTGATTTATTTAACTCAGCTTATTCTGTAAATGAATATCACAGACATTACCATACACTGCCACTATAGTATTTCCACCCCCACCATTCTGCCACCCCATTGTCACAGACCTGAAAGGGAAATGTACTACAATAATGTGTAGCTGTGCACACAGAGTTTTGCAATGTCAGGGCAATGTGAATGTACTGTAAAATTCATCAATCATTCATAAACAGAAGTTGGAACATTGGAAAGATTTTAAATTTCTCCAGCTCTTTCATCAACGGATGCTGAACTGAACAACATGAGCATGGCCACTGATGACATAATGTAGTAAAAACAGAATTCATCAACAAACACCACTAAGTGTAGTCGCTTCAGATGCATGTGTGCATGTGGCATTGTTGGTGTGCTGCTGGCTGCCTGTAATTGCCTCCTCTGCATATCTTGATACCTGATCCTTGAGTGTTTCAGACTGTGTAATTAATCATTATGTAATCGTTAACACATCACTTTCAATTTGTCTACTAGGGTTACTGAGGTCTAATTAAGGACTAAAATATGAATTCCTATTAAGTGGTAGATGTTTTATATGTGCTTAAAAACTAGTAGACTGGTTTAATTTATGCTCAAGTCAGTTTAGTTTGACTGTGGCACACCATTATAATGCACTTCTTAACTTTAAGAGACTAATTCTGGTTATACTGTTACATTGTTTTGGAATTTTCTCTTACAGTAAATATAACTCTGAGAACAAAACGCTGAAACTGATTATACACAACAGAGAAACTGATTTTACATCAGAGGTATGTAGGATTAAACTTTCATGGCTTGATGTTTGATCCTGTTCCGGATGTTGCAACGGCTGCATCACCTCTTTGTGACATCTCTGTGTCTATTTGTGATAGCACTAAAAAATAGACACATGCATAACATAAATGTTGCATAATTGTGTCAAACACAAGTACCGCATGCCCCACAGTCTGTCAACATCAAATCTAGTGACATATTGATATTAACCAGGAAGATAAATGTTTATTTGCTTGATGAGCTTGATGAGAAACCAAACAAACAAAAACTAAATCCTGTTGTGGGCATCAGCTATACTTTGCAAAAAAGTTCCTTAAATATTTTGATATTCTATTGTATATCTAAGCATATGTGGGCATAGTATGTATGCCCTGTATTGTACATACAGGACAATCATATATGAGGATTGTTCCGATTATTACCTAACTCAGCAGTCTTCCGGCATTTATATGGAGTGTTTTTGTGTCTTTGTGCTCATGGTTTTGCTTTTGCAGCCTACACTTCTCAGTGATCTCTACAACCTTATTTCCAGTGGTAACAAATAGCAAACAGACAAAAACAGCAACATAGTGAAGCATTTAGCAGGTAAAAACCTAGATAATTCCCATTAGAATTTGTGGAGACCAGTTGTTTGCTATTACATTTGCGCAATTAACTTCATAGAATGATTTTATGTAAATAGTCCAGCCAAAACAGGAATTATTGCAAGATTAAGGTTACAATCGTTTATTATAATTTTTAAGATTTCTATCCTAGTCTTGATTATACAGTTATCCAAGGATTGAACTGGAAGTAGTCTGGGTTCATTGTTTTAATAAAGATGACAATGAAGAAACTTTTGTTTTCCACATTATATCCATGATGTACGGTCCTTTCTTGAATTATGTGTATGGGCTGACAGTTTGAATCATGCAGCAAAGCAAACTCTATCAATAACAGTGAAACTACAATAAAGAGAGGCAATTACAGTGTGCAAATGCACTGGATGGCTTTTGCTGAAAAAATGTCAGACATAAATCGTCTCAAATAAATGTTATAACTTCATAGTGAGTTGTTGCACTGTCATGCAACAAATCAAAACTGACCTTGAAATGCCTTCCGATATGCCAGGCAGAATTTACATGATTATGGAGTTTTATAAAGGCATGACCCCTCTGCAAATGCCACGGCAAAACAGTATTACAGTGACTCTGCTGTACACTTCTACTGTGTTTAGTGAGCTTACATCAATCCTGCTTTGAGTTATAATGATCTGTGTGACCACAAGATGAGTGTAGAGGGACAGCAATGCAGTTATGCAACACAATGCTGCTTGCACATGCATCAGCTTGAACATATCTCATACAGAGAGGGGAACACATCATGTAAATTAGTATGAAAATGCATATATAGTTTCACAATACCTTCACTGTTTTCAAGTTTGCTACTTAAAACTATTTGTACTGTGATTAGAGTAATTTTTAATAACAACATCGCAACACTACTATTTATACTATACAATTGTAAATGTTGACTGAAGTAGTCAAGCACATTATCATTATAACTAGGGATGTTCAATATTGGCTTTTTTACCGATATCCTGATATTGTCTAACTCTTAATTTCCGATACCAATATAAACTGATACCAATATATGCGGGGTCCCCCCTCATAAAAAAAAAAGAAAAACTAAATCATTTTTGGTAACTAACATCACATATCTCCTATGACAACTAGTTCAATTTAACTTAGGCAATGGAAAAAGTTGCCATATTTATTTTGTCTCCAACAGAACAAACAAAAATATCTCAAAAACTATACCTCGGATTTGTCATATTTTCCTATTTTCCATATTTTCCATTTTCCATATCCCTAATTATAACTGTTGTTTGTGTTGTGTTACTGTTGTTTTGTCTTTAATGTGCCTTCTGGTTTTGATGAATGTTTCTATGGATAACATGAATTAGCTACATCCTTTCTAGCAGAGAAGCAATATTTTAGACAAATAGATCTTATCTGTTGCTAAATGCTGTAGTAGGATATCAGTGCCCTTAGTTAGATGGTAATGTTATGAACAGTATTTCTCTATCCACATGATAAAGTGTAGTTTGTGTAACAGTGCATGACATTGTTTTCAAACATTCTTAATTTGTTTTCAATGGGAACACAAAATGCAACAGTAATAATCCAAATTCAGTCAAATCCACTCTGTTCTTGAGGTGGAAAGGCTTATCCCCTAATAAAGATGAACCAAGTGGCAAATCTTGAACTTGGTTAACTTAATAAAGGTCTATCAATAGCAGCTAAGACAAGTGCTGAATGCTAACACTCCTTATCAGTAGCGTTCCTGCAGCAGTTGGTTCAGCAGGGTGTGTGTGTGTTTGGAATCTTAAAGGCAAGGATCCAGACACATTATTGGATGCCACTGAAGGGGTCAGAAACTGAGAGGGAGTGATACACAAACCTTCAGGATACTGGCAGAAGTTCATGCCATCATGCTGCAAAATTTTGATGGGGATCATTTCAGGGAAAATCATTTGCATGCAGTATATCTAGTTAATCTGCACCTGTTTCCCTCACTTGTGAGTGTTACGAATCCAAGTCACAGAAGTCTGTGAAGTGGATTTTTCTGTGAGACGTAATGGTAGGGGTGTTGCATCAATGATTAAAGAATATATGACATTAGGATGTTTCTGTTTCATACAATAAGCTAAATTTAAGAATTATGGCAGACAGACAGTAGGATCTCTACAGAATTTAAGAAATGTTTATGCAAGCTTAGGCTACATTCAGACTGTGCTGGATTAGCTTCCAGGCTGAGAAAAGCAAAAGAATTGAAATGCAAATAAGACAGGGATTACTGAGAGAGCATTCACTCTACCAAAGCCTCCTCCATTAACTGGTGAAATACTGGTCACATTGGGGAAAAAAAGTGTCTAAGCCTAATGATTATTCTCCCTTTACTTATTTTTGTTTATAGCAAGTTACAGTAATAACTGAATGAATGTTTTGTCATCAGTGAGACCGTTTAGCACCTTGCTTGGTAAATTACTCAGATTACAATATAATAACATCATAATGATCCAATCTAAGTTGATAATCATTTCCATTACTCCACACACTCTAATAATCTAGTGCGCTGTAGCAAGCAGTCCCTATTCCCTGAACATGTTTGCCCTTGTTAGCATCAACCTGAAAACATTATAGAGCTGACACAACATTACCTCTCACAATTGATTGTGAGATAGGTAATGTTTCTCACAATGGATAAAGCATTCCTTTGCTATCCAGTTTGCTTAAATCAGTACAAAACAGTGATAAATGAGCACCTGGATGTGTGAAATTTGTGGCTGCAGGGATGCCATTGACTTGAAAGTCTCCAAATGTGAATTTATTTTTAGTTGTTCTTGTCTGTGAAGTGCAGGAGAGGTACATATTGACTATTCTTCATTTCATTAAATGCCCAGAAATGTGTTTCAGTCTCTTTTGTTGCAAAGTTGACAATTAGATATATTAATGAAATTATAATGTATTACTTCCACATTGATAAGTTTTAAAAACATGTTTCCCTATTTATCTGAACACAGTCATGCACATTTAAATTAATAAGTCACATCAAAATATCAAGGAGTCATGGTGGAGCTCATCATCATTACTGTGTAGTTTCATGGGTGGAGAGTACCCTCTGCTGGCAGATTTTAAGCACAGCACAAAATCCTTCCTATCCATTAATTCTCTACTCATTCACCTTGATCAGGTAGCTGTGGATACACAGCAGCCAGAGCTACGCTTCTCCCTGCAGCTCCCTTCAGCTCATCCTAGGGGATCATCAAGTGCTCCCACGCATGCTGACAGATGTAGCGCTGATTGAATTTGTCTTTTCTACTGCTCATTTCCGTTCCTCCCTTATGTACTGCTTGTCTCCCATCAAGACCTGACTTAAAGGACATGACAGTAAAGTAACTGAAAGAAGGGGAAGTTGTTTTCTTTTCTGGAACTCTGTATGGTCTTCAGCTTATTATGTAAAATGCCTTGAGATGATTTTTGCTATGATTTAGTGCTGTGTAAATCATCTGTCATCTGTGTCCATTACAGATGAAGCAATCTTATTCTAAATCCTCACTCCTACGATAACTAGAATTTCAATGCAGGCAACAAGAAATATTATAGAATATATATTTTATATATATTGTATAGATAGATAGATAGATAGATAGATAGATAGATAGATAGATAGATAGATAGATAGATAGATAGATAGATAGAT
>JAUBNQ010000013.1:10095865-10112339 GCA_032353495.1 Ctenopoma kingsleyae
ATAGATAGATAGATAGATAGATAGATAGATAGATAGATAGATAGATAGATAGATAGATAGATAGATAGATAACATTAAATCCATACGGCTTTGATATTGTGGCAAATATGAGTCAGCATGGGCACGCTGACTGGTCTGTGCCTACGTAGCCTCATAAGCAGCAAGCTATACCTGATCAGGACAGCATTAAATTTTCCCCATGCTGACTCCATCACATTAAAATCAACAGGTAGATTTAAAGTTGTGGCTGAGTGTATGTAATTAAATTTGTGGGGTTGAATATTTTTATTTCAACTGGAGTCCATCTGACTAAAAACCGCATATAGGGCCTATAAGTTTAAAACTTTACATTTCTTCAGACAATGCTTGTTTCCTGTTTCCTACGGTCAAGATGAAAGCACTAACACTGGTTTCTGGGTCACAAAGGAAAGGAGGGCCTATAGGGAGGGAAATGAGAAGCAGTTTAAGGGCAACACAACACACCTGTCCTCTCCCCAGTGTGTCCTTACTCCAAGGTTTCATTCCAGCCTTCTCCTTGGGGAGTCACAAGGATATCCTGCTTACAAATGTTCCCATGAATATCCTCACTAACAAAACACAAACACCTCTATTGTATTAAATTGTTTCTTCAAATATGATTCATTGTTATGCATTTTTACTACAAAATTATTGACATTACTCATGATTTCCAAAATATAATATTTTTACAATATTCTTCTTAATTCCAGGCAGCCATTAATTTCTACTGGTGTCAAACTATAAAAATTAATTTCAATTAAAAAAAAATCAGCTTACAAAATCTTGGTTGAGCTGGTTGATTTATTAACAGGTGAATGAGTCTTGTTTTAATTTTAATGCCACTTTACCATTGTGTGGTATGCAGTTTTAATGCTGATTCCTTTGAAATTTAAGGTTCATGGTGTATCTCAGACCACGACCTGTCACATCACATTGCATACACCAGCCACTGTCAGAGAAGCTTGATGTGAACTTGACAGCTCTTTGCAACAAAAATGGATCTGTCCATCACAGAAGTTTTGATGTTGTACCACTATTAGAGTATGTCATGTCTATACAAGGATGTTGAGAAATATTTCAACAACTGTGTCAATGAAAGTGTCTCCAAAATTCTTTCTACCTTAAATAATATGGATAAAAACACAAACATCTGCGTACATACCTAATCCTGCTGCAATGGCCGAATGAGATGAACAGGTGACCTCCAAATCAAAGTCATCTCACAACAGCACGAAGCAGTCAAACATGGCAGGGTGTGGAAACTTCAATTCTATCCCAGTGTGAAAAAAATCATTTCTCAGAATCAGCAGAGCTGCGACCAGCCAGTCAGTTGGTATGTAAGTTTTGCTTTGCCATAAATCATTTTGCATTTAGCCATCATCACTATAGAATAGACAATAGAATATAAAGTATTAAATGACATAAAATTTTCATTTTACAGACTTTCACATTTAACATTTTTTTGTCAGGGAGTCCATATTATTGTTATGTTGGAAATGCAGTAAGTGAACAGTCAGTTCTTAAAGTTGCCAAATTATGACAGATGTCTGGGTCACAGCATCTCTTAAACAGCAGGTCTGGTGTAGTGTTCCCAGTACGGAGTCATCACCAAAAGTGATACAAGGAAGGACAACTGATAAACCAGCAACAGGGTCATAAGCACCCAAGGCTGACTGATGTGAATGGGGAGTTAAGTGTAGACAAACTTTTATTCAAAATATCCAGGCACTGTGGCAATAATGTTTCCTATTGTTAAACATTTTCAGTACACTTTATTTTAAGACTAGCACTTTAATTAGCCACTGTGTGAAAATATTCTGTGTATTTGTAATTTATGTAATGTGTAATTTATACATAAGTTTTATTATAATTTAGACACTGCATCCATTAAAGAGACATATAAAGTGAGGCCATACAGTAATTAATTAAAACTGCCACCAAGCTTTAAAATTAGTTCATTTAACTTAAACTTTATTCAAGATTTAAAAAAAAAAAAAAAGACACTTCACCAGCACCAATTTATTTTAGTTATTGTTGTACCAGTCTTAAAACAATGTTGAAAAGTTCAAGCACGTTTGGTATTACAGATGACAGTTTAGCTTAGGGCCACGTTTCTGAAACATTAACTGCACTATGCACTATGAACAAAAGACGTACACTTGGATTTTTTTTTTCTTCTATTCCCAAATCAAGCCAGTAAGAAACCAGTGATAAAGCAGAAGAGTCCATCTGAGCTTTGTGAGTTGAAGTTCTGCATTGGGTACAGACGCTGCACTGAAATTATGAAAATATTTTGCAACCCTTTGGTATGAAAATGGGATAGACTACTTTCTACAATTACAATTTCTGGTATGTCATTTTATCAAATTATGGATTAAGGCGAAGCCTTTACACTAATCAATGTCAATCAACTTTCACATTAATTGAAAAGTTCATGATGTTTGCACAGTTTACATATTTTGCAGTGCAGTCTCAATGTAGTCTGAGTTTCATTCTTTCAGATTGTTGTAGACTTTGCAGTGCAGGTATGCCAGCTTCTCAGACCTGCTTTTCCTCAACAAAGGAAACCACTCCTGATGGCTAAGCTCTACAACCGTGTACCCTGCAAGGTTTAGATGTCTCCTCTTCATAGCATGAAGGCCCAGCAGCTGCTGGGAATGACAGCAGTAGTGGTTCCTGTTGGTGACCTGTATAGCAAGTTTGACTATACCCTTAGAGTCTTGTGGGACTGTGCTTTGGCTGTTGGGCTTGGTAAGACTTTCTATAATGTCCCTGGTCAGGTGAAGCCCTGTGTCAAACAGTCTCCCACCTTCATCAGGTTCTACTCTGTGAGGTTTAGCTGTAGAAGACAGGGTTACGGGTTGTGTGGCATTTTTGGTATTTATTAGCTGGGCTAAAAGTTCCTCTGTTATAGTTACACCCATATTTATTTTCCCCAAACCCTGGTTTGAAGTAAACCTGGATGACGTATTCTCAGCAGACAATGTGGCTTTGTAGGATGTTTGGTTCACAGGTATGGGCTGCCCAGTGGAGTCAAGATGTACTTCCAGGTCAATGGAGCGAGTGTGGGGCAAAATCATTCTCTTACACACAAATTCTTTTCCTCCAAGTAGATTTTGCAAAGCAGATTCTGCCTCCTGGACCTCTGGCTTCTGGCATACATCTGACTGAACAAACTTCCACAGCATATCAGTCACGTCTTCCCTCAGTTCACAGCTCAGCCGCGGGCCAGTCCACTGAGGCAACTCCAGAGCCACAGCTCCATCTAAAGTGAACAAGTCTTTTTTCAGCTCCAACTGTGTGGACTTCAGTGTTAAGTTGACAAAGTCAGGGCTCAAGGCTAATGCAATTAGGTCCTCAGGGAACTGTGAGACAAAGGCCAAGCCTAGAAGACCAGTAAGCAGATGCTCTGGGTATCGTTGGAATGCAGCTTTTCTCTGTCTCAAGGATTCTGTAAGGCTCGGATAGAAGTTTGAACTCTGAACTGGGATAAACCCTAATGTGCCAAAGGCCCACAGTAGTTTGCATGAGTCCTTAATCCTGCAGTGTGCCACCAGGGAGGGCACTCTGTCAGCAACAGCAATAAAGATGTTATCATTCCGGTAATGCAGCGCTGAACAGGCCAGTGCCACATGCATAAGTCCCTGGACACCCATCCTGTGGGCTCGAAGAGGAACTTCCTGTGCCACAGCCTCCATCCACTCTCTGTGAAACAGATAACTGAAACGCAGGTATTTCATCACATTCACCATGGCAAAGTCACTCATCTCCTTCACAAAGGAGTGGGCCTTTTCAACAATATGAGTCACTGCATCTGTAGATAATGAAGTTTTGGATTTAAATAGTCCCAAGCACACTGTACCAACCTCCTCAGGATGTAGCTGACTTAGATGGCGCATGAGAAGCTGCTCTATAGACTGGATGAGGTCTGCTGGGCACTGTCTACCTTCCCCAATTATGTACAACAGTTGGACCAGCTCAGAGATCCCCATTTGTCCCAGATACAGATGAACTGACTCATAGAGATACTGCAAGAACTGGGGCACCTGCCTCCCAATACTTCGCCACATGTCAGCAGCAAACAGCAACTGGTGTAAACTCATCTGTTTGGCTCGGTGGCTCAGCTCTGCCTCATAATGCCCAAGTACAGTGTGAGCTGAGGGCATATCCAGCCACACAAATGACTGCAGCACCTGCAGCAGCTGGAGATCAGAAAAAAGTTGTAGGTGCTCCACAGAAAATCGGAGGAGCATGATGAAGCGTTGGTCACTCCTCACTAATGGCATCTTGTCTGGGTGCAACCCGCTAAGCT
This sequence comes from Ctenopoma kingsleyae, assembly GCA_032353495.1. NCBI lineage: Eukaryota > Metazoa > Chordata > Actinopteri > Anabantiformes > Anabantidae > Ctenopoma > Ctenopoma kingsleyae. The sequence goes on from JAUBNQ010000013.1 coordinate 10,100,196, forward strand.
CCAAAAGAAACTGAGACACATGAGATGGTTTAATGTTGCCCCTTAAAACAGTCACTTTTTGCAGCAATGACAAGGCCTCGTCCCATTGAATTGGTTGAGGACGTTGGGCCAGGTCAAGAGTCATGGAAGCATATTCAGACCGGCATTTGATGAAGGCACGTGTATCTACATTAACCTTTGGTGGTGTGTTTTTTCTGAGGTCCAGAGACACTGCTGGAATCTTGGGTTCAGAGTCTTTGTTGAGGGCTAAATCAAGAAGTGTGTTTTTTGTGCTGGAAAGGTGCCGCAACGAACTCACACTGTAGCGATTGCTCTGTTGCCAGAAGGAAGGTGTGAGAGTGGACAGACACTGTGCATCCTCATCATTATCAATTTTGCTCCAGGAGGCTAAAGAGTTCTGCACAGAGCAATGATATGAAGATGGGTTGTAATACAGCCTGTAGCCTTCTTGGACACAGGTTTCCTGGTGTTGATTTGCTCCTTTCTTTCCCTCCTGCACATTAGTCGCATCCTCTGGTTTTCCACATAGGTGCTGAGCCTGGGTAGAATATCTTTTCAAGCCTTGAAGGTAGCGTAGCCTGGGTGCCCATCCACACAGCACACAGGTAGCCATCAATCTGACTAAAAAGACAAAGCAATGATTTTGCTATACAAAAAAAGTATCAAGTCAACCAAACATGAAATTCCTAAATCTATAAGTGAGTTTTTATTCATTACTTTGTATTTGGCAGCGATGCCAGAGGCCACAATAATGGACAAAGAATGAGACACATTTTGATTTTAACAACAAAAAAGTGTATCTTCATAATCACATGTTTCTGAGAAGGATGCACTAATTCCTGAACCTGTCTTTAACCTGCTGCTTCAACTTTGTGGTTATGACACACGATTGATGCAACAGGTTCTGTTTAAAACAGTCAACCAGAGGTAAATGTTAACTGACAGGAGCATTTCAAAGTTGGCCAATATTTGTGAAATGTCTCATAAGAAAGAATACTACAGTTAATGAATATGCAACTAATAATTTCTCAAAGATGAACAGCTTAATTCATTTAAAACTAAATATTTGGTTCAGCTTCCTACATACAGTTCAATGAATAGTACTGCCTATAAACAACTATACTGAATATGTTCTACTTGAAACCCAGAATCCCATTTCGGATTACACATATTACAGCCGTCTTAGAAATGTGTTAATTTAACTATATGATCATTTAGAAGACTGTAGTTTGTGCTGCTGTTTAATTCTATTATAAGAATGATGACAATAATAATAATAATAACAATAATAATGTGAAGATTCTCGGTCATCCAAGTCATCGTTATCCCAAAAAATTCTGTTCATGGCAACTGAACTTGCTCCCTGATAAGGTGTTGGGTCGGACTCAGAGAACATGTGCTGATCTGCTGGCTGGTGTTTTTCTGGACATCTTTAACCTTTTCCTGCAGCTTCCCAAGGTCCCTGTGTGTCTTAAATCCTCAATTATTGTACCTGTGCCTAAGTCTTCAGCTGTTTCCTGCCTCAATGACTACCGCCCCGTGGCTCTGACCCCAGTGATTATGAAGTGTTTTGAGAGGATCCTCCTAGAACACATCAAGGACGCCATCCCTGCTGGTCTGGACAGATATCTTTTTTCCTACAGGGAGTACCATTCAGCAGAGGATGCAGTTTCCATGGCACTTCACACAGCCCTGTCCCACCTACAGCATCCCAACACTTACGTTTGGATGGTATTTGTTGACTTCAGTTCAGCTTTTAACACCGTAATTCCAGACAAGCTGGGACTGAAGCTGAACAGCCTGGGACTGCCTACATCGCTGTGTCTTTGGATCAGAGACTTTCTCACTAACAGAGCTCAGGTGGTGAGAATAGGGAACTGCACGTCAACCACACTGGTCCTGAACACTGGTACTCCGCAGGGCTGTGTGCTCAACCCAGCCCTCTTCACCATTTTCACAGGAGTGCTCCGCCATTCACTCCTCAAATACAATCATAAAGTTTGCAGACGATACCACCATGGTGGGTCTCATTTCAGACAACAACGAGACCCACTACAGAGACGAGGTCCAGTACCTGACCCAATGGTGTTCAGACAACAACCTCATCTTGAACACCAGGAAAACCAGGGAGGTTATTGTGGACTATAGGTTGAAGAAGAGTGAACACACTCCGCTCCTCATACATGGGGAGGTGGTTGAGTGTGTGGACAACATCAAGTTCCTGGGCACCCACATCACTTCCAACCTGAGCTGGTCTCTGAACACCTCCTACCTGGTGAAGAAAGCCCAAAAAAGGCTCTTCTTCCTCAGGAAACGGGCTGGACTCTCCTCACGGCTGTTGGTAAACTTTTATATGTGTACATGTTCTCTGTCACAGTGTGGTACGGCAGCTGCACGGCACAGGACAGAAAGGACCTGTCCAGCACAGGGGATTGTGGGCAGTCCTCTGCCATATCTGGACTCGATATATGCTGGCCGGCTCCAGAGGAGGGCCAGATGTATTGCTACGGATCCCACCCACCCCAGAAATGGACTGTTTGTACCGCTCCCCTCCGGGAAAAGGTACAGGAACATAATGACTCATACGGCCAGACTGATGAACAGCTTCTTCCCCAGGGCTGTTAAATCCATCTCCCCCCTGCAAACACACTCTCTCACAAACTCTCTCTCTGTAAAAAAACAAGGGCCACTCTTTTGATGACAATCCAGACCATTAAGTGCTAACAACTCAATGATTCCACGTGGTTATAAGTCTTCCACTCCAGAACTGATGAACCTTCAGGGTGGAAGGTGAAATAAAGCAAGTCCAGTTGCCACTGATCAGCATTTCCGGGATGATATGGTGATGTTTCACGACTAAAAGCCCTGCAGCTTTGTTGTTCTCTAACATACAAATTATTAAATTACCTTCTGTAAAACATAGGAAGCAGATGATTTTAATGCGATTGTGGTTTCAGACAACAAGTAACGTTATCGTAAATTTGAACTTATCTTCTTTGCTACCCGCCACAATAAGTTCTACCAAAAGTTAAATTTAAAACGTGTGTCTCGTAACCAGGCCGTTGAACTCACCTTTTATTTCTCCAACATGAACACGGGTCGGTAATTCACAGTCAAGGAAGCCTGCACATATAAAAACCACATGTAGTAGTAGGAGGAGGAGAGGACGCGTTGTCAAGACATGTTTCACCGGAACACGGCAGCTATTTCAACCTTCAAAATAAAACAAATGCACATTTTAGACATAAGAATAACTACACACTAAAACGGGTTAAGACATCCCCACATGTTGTACATAATAGCATTAATATATCAGAAAACCCTTTGTCACCATCAAGTTATATAATGAAAAAATACTGTAGAATTTCGCATCCGACCTTTTGGCGTTATTTTATTGTGGTAGGTTGTTGCGACTTTCGAAGAGGGAAGACCTAACGGAATGTGACCTACGGTGGCTGGATAGGTTCACGGGAAATTCGTGACGACGAAACGCGATTTTAACAAAAAAAAAAAAAAAAGCATAACGTTCATCTCACCTTCATGAAAGATTACTGATTAGCCTTGTGATTTTAGTTTAGGTCAGACTCTCCTTTTCTCTCATAGTCTTAAAAGCACAGTTAAAAAATCTAAAATAAGTCAAACAACAAGTTTATACCAAACATTTTTAAAATATGCCTATAATTCAGATTTCATTTTGTTGAAACTAAAACATTGTGAAAAAATTATATTTCAAAGAACGGGCAATTAAAATAAATTATACATTATGTACTGTTTAATTAGCAGTATTATTAGACAGGTTAGTTATATCAATTAATCGAATTACACATTGTGAGTAAAAACATTTTTGAGGAAAGAAATGATGACTTTGCCTAGTTAGTTTTTGTTCATAAGGTTTTGTTTGCTTTCATTACGCAAGGTAAGGTTTTGTATTTTCTGAAGTTTAATGATATTGAATATTTAACTGAAGAAACCCCTTAAGTTCATTCAACTGTAAAACATTTGTGATCTGCTTATGTTGATACTGAGTTATGTTTCCTTGCAAGCAGTTTATTTTTAAATTACCAGCTGTCTTATAACAGATGCAAATAATATAGCTTAATTATTATTGGCTATATACCATTTGTCTGCTTCACTGACAGGGCCCTAGACTTATCTGCACTGAATCACTGCCACTGTCAGTGCTTATTGTGAAACTTGAATAGAACAGACCCATTGTTAAATTTATTAGTACTATCAGTGTTTTTCCTGTTATAATGAATCAAAATATTTGACATGACAAAAGGCCAATTACCAGGAATTTAAATGGTTTGGCAGCAAGTTTAGGATTGAAACCAAAGATTGATGGTTTAGAAGATAAAGAATTTCTGCCAGGAGGAAATTACAGTGTCAAATAATTTAAGTATGCTAAATATCAGGATCTTTGCTAATAGTTTTAATAATTAATGTGAAATCAACACACAAATGTGATGTTGGTGTTTTTGCAGCTACACACTGTCTAAAATTGACTTTAACTTTTTATTCATTTCTTTTTATATAAATATGACTCAGTATTCATCTTTTTCAATTGAGATATGGTTTGTTTTGTTTTGAAACATGCACATGTAGAAATATTGCCAAACAATTTTATTTAATTTTTGTTGCTTTCATTCATACAATTTTTATATCTGATATACTTTATATTGCATCAACTTTTATAATTCTTATACTTACACATATTAAAATACCATTTGTCTAATTTGTTTAAATTATGTGTAGCCTGTATGTACTTTCCTTCAGTGCATCAACAATGTCTCCTAGCCCTGATAGTGTTTTGATCCTATAAATTCTAGACCTAATTGATTTGCTTTTTTGTTCAAATTAAATACAAAACTAACGGTTTAGAAATTTAAATTGCAGTATTTTCTAACACTAGATCTCCAAAAGTAGGGAAATTTTAAATTCTTTGCTTCTATTGTGTGACTTCACACATGACTGAATCTAAGGGTGAGAGGTGAACTGCAGTGATCTGTGGTCATAAGAAAGACAGTCCCCTGCATTTCTGCTCCAAGGCAGACAAGCCTCATGGTTTTCCAGTGAGAGAAGCATTGGTAACAAATACTTTAAACCATGCTGATAGCAGTTGTCCCAAGTCTCACTTCTTACATTGGTGACTATTTGTAACCACATGCCCATCAAGATGTTGACAGCTGCATTTTTGGTTCATGAAAATGCCAGGAAAAATAGCCTTGGGTTAGAGAGAAATTTATGTTTTTAATATAACACACAAACAGGGCCAAAATAACCCTGGACTATACAGCTTGGTGATTTTGTTTGACTTAATTATTGTAGAATATGTTTTGAAGATCATCAAAACACATGTTCTATGTGTCTTTAAAGTTATTGTAGATGTGGGGGATGTATAGCAATAATTAAAACTGGCTCTGTGTGTCTGTTCCAGTTAATTTTTTAAATAAAAAATATTCTGTAGAAAAGTTAATGCTTTATAATTTTGTTTTTTGTTCACAAAATGAAATAAAAACCAAAAACATTTCAATTGTGAATTAGACAGTGAATACACATCAATATTTTTGTATGTATACAATGGTTTCCATATAAACACTGCAGTTAAGAATGTTAAAGCTCAAACCAAGAGTTTTGTTGAATTCATGATGTGCAACTGTCACATTATAAAAATGTTGTAAGTTTTAGTAGTTTATTGGTACTTAACTTAATTTAATTAATAATTGATTGAAATTGCTGGTATTGTAATGCAAATGCCCTTCAAAATTGTGCATCTCTATACATCTAACAAAGGCTACCTGTCATGGCTGGAAATCATACATTGGAAAGATAAATATTCTGGGTTTCAAGTGGTAAACATAAATATGCAGACCTACAATAAAATAATAACATAACAAAATGTTAATGAAATAACAAATTGATTTAAGATTTTTTCAGTAGCATGTTAGGATACCTTTCTTTCAGTTTATCCATACTCCCAAGTCATTTCTGCGTTATATTATAAAGGAAAAAATAAACAAAATCGGATTACAAAACTTGAGGTGTACTTGTTTACTTTAATAAAATCTATTAGAATCCTTGTTTTTTTCTCTTATTTAATTTGAGTTTTTCGAAATCGGGTACCATTTTGCGCTTTCTGTGTTTGACCAGCTCCGTGTGCTTATTAACAAACTAAATAAAATGGTGAAATTTGAGAGAAGCACTTCGAGAGGAAGTAGTTGATTTATGCTAATGAAGGAGATGGGGTTTAGCTACGCTGGCTGGGAGCCGCCCTTCATTCACCACATGGTTAAACCTAGAGACTACTCGCGCCACTTTCGCAATCTTACTACGATCCCCAAACTCCTTACAAATCATAATAGTAGCACATGGTTGAGTTTTTTGGATTATACGTCTTAGCTGTTATTCAATTTCTGAAGTCTTTTTTTTTTTCTTTTCTCAGTTTTGCTGATATTCCTGAAACAGTGTGAGTAAACGGTAAGTGTACAAGTGAGTGAAGATGGTGGATTTTTAGAAGCCAGTGTCCTACTACGCGCCTGTTATTGGCAAGAAACCTGTTGTTAGCTTTGTAGTGAGGTGCGGTAAACATCAGGAAAGTGAAATGCTCAGCACCGCATGCGACACCGGGGCCACAGTTTAACATTTACAACAGGGAAAAACGTTTAAATCGTACGTTTCCGCGTTTGAAAACACTATTAGAAGGGGCGCATGGCAACCTCTTCTCCATGGTTGGAGAATGAGGGAGATTTGAAAAGCATGTGTTGCTGCTGCACCTAAAGTCAGTATCTCGGGGGAAGTGAGGCAGACTCATAAAAAATGCGTTGCACACTTTCGTAGTAGCAGCAACTTGTATACTCATGTGCTCTTGTTGTCGGCCACATGTTGATGGCAATTTGAGTTTGTACTCAATTTGTGTGCAGTGTTGTAGACTTGGAAGTGCCTCCAGAACAAAGCAGCAGCACATGGGGTTGCAACAGGCCGCGCGCCTTTGCTATTCCGCAAGCTGCCGTGTTAGCTGCTAACGCTAATATACCGACGAGTAGATATCGTTACGTTACATTAATGACATTGCCCTGGCTGATTATGTTGTATAAATGTCGGCGTTTCAAGCTTCCGCGAACATACACTGAGGGGTACATGATGTCATGCTTTAGTAAGCTATAGCAAAGCAGCTAAGTTGGCTAATATAAACGAACGCATTGCTTTTAAGTGGATGGAGTGGTAGCCAACTGACTAACGTTAGCCTGTTGAGTCAGTGACTCTTTTATTAAACTGCACACACAGCTGTTGCTTCGCTATATATTTTCTGTGCAACATAACTCTTTCTCGGGTAACAATCTTTGTGAATTGAGTCACACTCGGAGAATACATGCGCTAGCATGTTTTGCTAACACATGCGTGCATTGCACTGTTTTGATGGAGCCTCCGGGAAGCTACTAGCTCGTTGTGTGCTGGTTTCTGTACTAAGTTTACAAGAGCTCGTCATACGCTTGACGCATCCAGCCACAGTGACTGCAGACTCCATTCGTACCTGATTGCGCTGACATTTTAAGTGCGTCAATTAACTTATTATTGTGTCGTTTTATCCAGTACATTTACAAAATGCGGACGCATGGGCGCCATGTTAGCGCGTGGGGGAGGGGTACAGCAATGTGACTAGAGCGCAAGCGTCGCTATCCTCAGCGCTCCTGGTTCAGATTGAGGTTTCCAATTAAACTTTGTTAATTAAAACACGCGCGACACGCGGCCGTTTTTCTTGTCTTCTCACTGATATGGCTGCGATTATCTGTGTAGTCATCAGGACCCGAGCGAGCTTTAAAATAAATAATTGACAATTACGCTGGCTATTAAACAATAACTGAATCCAAAGGAATTCCTCGACAGCCTCTGTCGCAAGAATTTCAGTGTAAAAGCATCACACGAATCAGTATCAAGACCACTGATGCAAGGTGGATTTCATTTTGCTCTAGTGCTTCTGAAATGCCTACAAATTTAACAGGATCTTGATAGAGTAGGTTTTATCTACATGTTATTAAAGTGTAATGTTACAAATTTAATGATTAAGTTATTTGTTTTGTAGGAAAAACAAATGGAAATTGTGAATAAATTTGAAATTAGGTTCCACATCTGACTTACAAAAACTTTATATTGATGTGTGCAAGTTTAACTTTATGCACCACAAAGAGATCTGTTTTCCTTTAGTCCCAAGTTCCTTTGAAAAGTATATCAACAGTATAAGTGGATTTTAAAAGTTCTTAGGTTCTTACAGACAAGGGCATAAACAGCCTTGGTGGTGGTTATAAAGAAAGTCTAAAATAAAAAGCCACGAGCTAGATTCAGGTCAATACTTTTAATTGATTGAGCAGCTTAATTAACAGATATTCTACATTAATGTTAATTGTTTGTTAGTCTTTTATCAGGCAAAAATTACTGCAATTTGCTTTTACCAGCTTGTCAAATGTGAGGATGTACTCCTCACTGTTTTTACACCTTTTTCAGTTTTGGACTGTAGATCTAATAAAACAAGCACAAGACATCACCTGGCCTTCGCAAACTTAAGACAAGCATTTTGACGTTTTGTAGTTTGTAACTAAATTATTAATCAAACATTATGATTTCAGTTGAAATGGACCATTTTTTAAATATTTGGCTTTCTTTTGATGCCATGTCTCATTTATCCTTGCAGACCCCTGTGCCCATCTTTATCTCTCCTGGAAAGCCCCTTGTGGACTTAAAGGCATCTTACTACATTCTGTGAATTACAACTCCCCATGAACAGTTAGAAGTCACTGTAGTGTCAAAGTGCTTACAGTGCAGGTAGTTCTGTAAAATCTACTGCAGTGTAGGCACTTTCAACACTATTCTGAGAATATAAACTAAAGGAACCGACTTATTCACACACAGCTTGTTTATCCCAGTCCTGAGTAGACTGCATCCAAATAACACCTGGCAACACTGTCTCCAGTCTACTGCCTGGTTCATCACTTCAGTGTTTCTAAGTGAAGCAACTGTATCATTTGGAGGGAATAAAGCATTCTGTTTTCATAATAACATCTAGCAGTATTTAACATTTGTGTGACTAACATGAAATAATGTGAAGTTGAGCTTTCTATAACTGGATTAATCTGACAAGTCATTCTTAAGTGGGTATAAATTGTGTGCCTTCCACTAGTGCTTATGCTAAGGTGCATCTAGTGCAGATAGTGAAGTAGAGTAGCACCTACTGCCCTAAGTGCTCCTTCTGGCATATGGTGCTGGGACTTTCATCTGCCCTGTTTGTGTGTGTGTATAGACAGTTTAAATTGTGGCAGTTCTCTGTTAGTTTTGCATAGTTGCGCTGCAAGAAGAAATAAGTTGTGCAAATCTATGCAAAACTGATGGTGGCCTGTAATTCCATCTGAATCCTCTCTGAATATTGTTTTCACCTCCATGGTGGCTATTGAGGTTTCAACACCTCAGCTGTAATGCAAAGACAGGTTTCAGTAGTATTAAAGTGCTTATAGTGCAGGTAGTTTTATGAAATTCTACTGCAGTGTGAGCACTTAAAGTACTTCTAGATTCAAGTCACTGCTTGGAAAACTGCACATATAGCATGTGGACATAGGTCTCTGGTTAGTTTTGCTGGTTTGCTTTCAGCTTTTTACTGAAATGCTGTGCAAATCCATGCAAAACTGATCATAGAACTGATATTAACCTATCATAAGTGATCCCTTTCTGTGCAGGTTGGGAGAAGTAGCAATGCTCTATATTTATGTGGTATTGCACTTGTCCCGGCCTGTTGAGGATATGGGGAATAATTCTGCAAAATGACCCACAAATCTGAGATACAAATGATTATCATCACTATCCATTTTGTCTGATTTATCTGTAAATCTGTTTAACAAAATTTGTGTTCCTCAGTTGTAGCATTCTTTACCTATCCTGTGTAGACTAAAATTGTCATTTATTAATTTAACATTTAAAAAGTTCTGTTAATGAAAATGCTGCCACTCATGTTCTCTGAAAAACTGTTTTGTTATGAGGCCTTAACTTTTCTTTTTAAGCATTTGTAGAGTGCATGGTTGAATAAAACAAACTTTTTTTTTTTTAAGGTAACAAATTTTGGAATGAAGTAGACAGGTTTTGATGAAGTAATATCTGTTATATTAAATCAGATTTTCAGATATTAAAATATAATTTTTAGTGGTAAACAGTTGGAACTACAGTTACTAATCAGATGTATTGGTTATAATTTGTCATTTATAATCTTGGGTTTTACATGTATAAACGTTAAATGCACTAGAAAGTGATATTGATGTAGCTGTTTTTGCTGGTACTGCTTGTAGTTTGAGAACTACAGTTACACATTCCACCAGCAGGTGGAAGTATTTGTATGCTAAGTGTGCATATTACACAGTAAGTGGCCAGTTTGATGTGTTGTGAATGAAACGTTAGTACATATTAAATAAAGGAACATACAAATGAAACAAATATTCTAACTTGAGTTTTTTTTACGTAAAAATTAGAGGCCGTTTGATGTTTTATAAATTTTGCACATTTCAAAACTATTGACCAAAGGTTTTATAAAACCAGGATAATATCCTTGTTTTTCTTGTAGCCTGTGTTATGTATAGGTCCAATGTACTACTTTTTTATGTTTCCTCTATTGTTACATGCAGGTGTATTAACAAGATTAATACTTTCTGTTCTACACATTGAGATAAGGGTTTTAGGCTCACAGAGAGCCATTCACTGTGCCTGTTCACCTTTCATCATGCACTCTTTACTTGACAGACAAGATAAATGGAAAGCATCCAGAAAGGACATGAACTCAAAGATGCATTTCTGCTTGTCAGCCCATGCAGATTGCTCCAGCAACCTCTATTTACTTTCTGTAGAAACTCTTATGTCTTTATTAGACATAGAATGCTGCATGATTAGGGATTGTCAGATGGCACAAAGTCATAGTGTAGACGTGAACAGATGAGCTAATATTCCAATTTAAAATTCTGAAAATGAAAACACTAATAGGAATGTTGATGGTACACATTTAACCCATTTTGAAAGTGCCCTCTATACTATTGAAACATGGCTGCATCACTTTTGCTTGAATTATTTTCGAGATAGATTGTCTAACCTTTGTCATAATCCTTTGTGAAACTTAATTTACAAAGGCTCTTGTGCATGTAAGGTCCCACAATTCCCACTCCATGGCAGAAAGAAAACAAAGCATGAAATCCAAGTAACTCTGTGTAAACTCTTAGCTGTGTAAATTTTGTGTTAAGACCCAGATCTAGACAAGGGTATAAAACCATTTCTAAAGCCATGATTGTTCTCAGGAGCACAGTAACCTCAATAATTCTGAAACTGAGGAAGCTTTGAACCACCAGGACTCTTCCCAGAGATGACTATCTGCTCAAACTGAATAACAGAACAAAATGACATTGGTCAGGGAGATAACCAAACCAACGGTCACTCAGAGCTTCCCTCTACACTCATGACTGTGTGGCCACTCATAGCTCCATCACCATCATTAAGTTTGCGGATGACACGGTGGTGCTGGGGCTCATCTCGAACAACAATGAGACGGCCTACATAGATGAAGTAGAGAACCTGGCATTATGGTGTCAGGACAACCGCCTCCAGCTGAATGTCAGCAAGACCAAGGAGCTGGTGGTAGACTTCAATAGGAGACAACAGTGAGAATGTAAGCCCCTAACCATCAGTGGGACACTAGTGGAGAGGGTGAGCAGTTTTAAGTACCTGGGCGTCCACATCTCAGAGGACCCGTCATGGTCTGAACACATCCAGGTCCAGACCAAAAGGGCGAAACAGACAGTTAAGGAAGTTTCAGATCTCCTCTTGAATTTTGAAGACTTTCTACTCCACCGCTGCGGAGAGCATCTTAGCACAGAACATTACCTCATGGTTTGGTAATAGCTGTGTTCAGGATCGCAAAGCCCTACAGAGAGTGATCTGTGTAGCGGAACGCTGCTGCAGGTCAGCTCTCCCATCTCTGCAGGACATTTACAACAAGAGATGTAGGACCAGAGCCATTAGGATTATCAAGGACTCATCCCACCCCAGCAACAGCCTGTTTCAGCTTCTGAAATCAGGGAAGAGACTCAGAAGCATCATGGCCAGGACTGAGAGACTCAGGAGGAG
>JAUBNQ010000013.1:10118805-10134363 GCA_032353495.1 Ctenopoma kingsleyae
GTATGATTTGCTCATTCATTTTAGCGTACATTTAGTTATACCCATAAGATCTGTACACAGCAATGCAATCTATCTTAATGGTATAACATCTCCTCATAGTTCTAGCTATTGTTCTGCAAATTAAGCGTCTGTGTCTTAACCTCCATCAACTCAGTACCAGTAATACAGGCTATGAATTAATGAGCTATAACATCTGTGACTGCGCCATCTTGGTAATGGAGCGTGGACTTAGCAAAAGCCTGAGAAACCAATTTAGTTTGTGAGTGAAGCCAGAGATAGCATTTTAGTTTAGTTCACCTTTAATTACTTTAAAAAGCAGCTCATAACAGGTGACACCATGATCTATCCCCAGTCAGCCTGGATATCCTAACCTTTAAACTGCAATTTGTGCCTTGAAATCTAAAGTAAGGATGTCCTGATGAAGTTGTTTTGGCTCATGTCCTAATTGGAGTCCTTACATAATAGTCCATAACAGATATCTACTGATATGGAGTCCTATCCAATACTTAAATTTGTCTAATTAGCATGTTTCAAAGTTTGCTGCTTCTTTTTCATATGAAAGTGGATATAGGTGATAGGTGAAGTGAGCTGATAGGTGAAGAGGAGGATATTTAGATATTTAGGATAGTTAGATAGCATTAGCATAATGAGTACTGAATGACTGTGTAAACATACACTTAATCTGGTTTAGGGATTGGAAGGGGACTTGTTTCATAATTGTAATCACATGTTCGTGACAAAGATGAGTAGGAAAAGCCATCACAATTTAAAACAAGATAACATATTCTCATATCTGTGTCATAATTTAGACATGTCTGTACCAATTATATCACTTGACTAAACTTCCTTCACCCCAAGTTAAGGTTATAATACAGTGGGAGAGGTTATTCCCTCCTCATAGCACAGAATGACCTTAATGGTGCTGATACTAATGGATTTAAACCTCACTTTCTAAAACGGACAAGCATGATATTACTAGAAATTTTCATTAAGATGCATATAGCTTGCTCATTAGATCTCTGCTCTGATCCATTGATTCACTTCTTTAATTAGCTGCTTTACTGGCTGGCTTATTTATTTCAATTACAGGCCACTGTAAACTGCCAGAAATCTGTCAATTGCTGACACAGTAGCTGGCTACAGATGGAAGTCGATTCATGTACCATTTACTTTTTAATTCCATTATTTTACTGCCCTTGAGTTACATAATTTTTGTCTTTAATAGCCACAGCATTGATTTGCCCTAAGGTATAGAATGATACAAGCCTTTTTTTTTGCAAGCTTTGTCCTTTCACAACTTCTCTGCAAATCAGTATTTTTTTGAAACACCACCAAGTCGTTTTGTTGAGTAAACTTCACCACACATTAATTACATTGTACTTACCATGATAAAAAAGTCACTGCCCTCAATTAAGTGTTCACCTAAACATAACAGATCATACCCAGCTATTACTGAATTTACACCATTAAACAGTTGCAAACATGTGACACATGTTTTATTCATGCCACTTTCCAAATGTTGGTGCCCTCAGATTAGATATTACTTGAGAAGAGTGATGATAGAGCCTATATATAAAAAAAATACTCTGCACCTACTCTGTACTGGCATAAATACATTTGTTCCTTGTTCATGTTTTGCTTAAAAATATGTAACCTTAGTTTCATTAATTTCCAGAATACATTGACTTGCAGTAGAAGTGTTGTAGATGTATGGTTAATTGATTTAAAGCAAACACATCAAGTAGTTTGTGTATACTTAAGAAATGTTTATCATTATTATTATTATTATTATTATTGCTATTATTATTATTATTACTGCTGTTATTTTAGTATGTTGGAGTAAGGGAAAGGTTCAGTGAAATGCTGTGATATTCATTTACAAAATAGATTCTCCCGAAAAGAATGGTAAAAGGAACAATGAACAAATATCATTTGTGTTTAAATATAAATGATGTGTTTGATAACTGTGGTGGACAATACCAAAATTTGGGTTTGATTAAAATATCAAATCATGACCACAAAAAACTTTACTTTCACTGAAACTAGCTAGTTACATAAAAGATAAAATATATATATATATTTATCTGGTAAATGCATTATTAATAGGCTACTCATGAATATATTTTAATCTCAAAAAATAATTTGCCAAACATTTGGAATTTATTTTCCAATTCTCTACGAATTACTTATTCATGAATCTGAGGCTGATATGGGAAGATAAAGTGAACAATCAAAGTGAAGTGAATAACAAAACTGACTCAGGTGAAAAGAATTGTTTAAACTAAAAAAAACTAATAGTTTGTTTTAGAGATTGAAAATCAGTATTTGTATTTGTTTTTCATCTGATCAGAAAATAACTCTACAGCTATGAGGCTGTTAATGTAAACATCCCTTTTAAATCATCAGCTGTTAGTGTTAGTCCTATGTCTCATCTGTCTCATCTGACTCCTGGACAGAATCACTTTCTTGCTCTTTTGCTTTTCAACATTTTCTTTCAATCTTGAGTCATTTACACCTTTAATGTGTCCATGTTTCTGTCTGCGCTGTGACATCTTAAGTTTCTCTCTCTCTTCTGTCTCCTCTCTAGACACCTCCTCATTCACCCTCAGGGAATTATAAGAAGTCATATTAAAAAAAAAAAAAGTATTACAGTACTGGTGGAATAATGTATGCCTTTATTATGTACAAAGTTGACAATGTCAACTTGAGGCTCAAACATAGCTGACTCCATGTTTGTTTTTTTCATTTGACAAATTACTACTTTCGATTAAGATATCTTTACACCAAAATCTGAAAGCAGCTCTTGCAGTGTTTACAGTCTGTCTCCTGCTTCAGTATGAAGGGTGTGTTTGTCTGAAGTCCCACATAGCATGAGTGGGTTGACACGCTCACCGTCTTAACAGGATACAGCGGTGCTGACATGGGGATGCAATGTTATAGTGGAAAACAAAAAGCATCATCCTAAAATTGAAGAAAACAGTGATATATAGTAGGAGCATTGTTTTACTACTCACTCCAAGTGGTGTGAGTCAGTGTCCAAGTGGTAAATGCTCCATGGAGGGTTTTTTGGCATCAGTCTTATTGACACTATTACCAATACTCCATAAAATTTTGCATTCATTTTATGGCTACTTTGGAAGTCGATCCGCCCACCTATGTTGACAACATACTCAGTATATTTGCTCTACTGAAACATTCACTGTATGGAATTGTCAAAGGAACATACTGTATACTGAAGCACTAGCATGCATCATGAGGTGAATGTCACCTTACACTTGAATAAACATGATGAAATCTGATTAACACCTTACTTCTTCTTCAGGTCTAAATAAATGTATGACCTTAAAATGAAACATCATCCTATTAAATTAATTTTCTGTAAACACAAAGAAATATTTCCAATCCTAATTAAGATCTGGGACCATATACTACATGCTCAGTATAGTGTTTCAAACTTATCAAGTGTATCATGGATTCATTAAGTTTTTCTCCCGACATCCAACTTTCATTTATTCAAAGGGATTTTCATTTTTGTTGCAAAGAGTTTGATGTCTGAAATTGAATGTATTCGTGATGAGGGAAGCTGGGAATTGAATGGCTGTCAGATCAGCACTATTATCTGCCTTTTAGGTTTGAAGCAAATTAGACTTGGGGTCCCCAAGGTGCCTGGACCCTTACTTACTTGTGGTGTTGAATTCTCAGACTGTGTCACTTCCTTGATAGAAATTCACTTTAATCAGAGTAAGATTCACAGTCCCTCTGGACTTGTTCACAACCTTTTGATTTGTTTCCAGGATGTGTCACATCATATTTTCACCTGATACTAAGTTTATTGATTAAATATCTTATAACGATAATTGTTTATTACACCCATTATTAGCACAATAGGCCTGTGAGTGATAGATGTATTTTGTTATTGAAATGTATGCCAAGATTATTACAGAGAAGTGAAATTAACACAGAAAATATATGATAATTGTGTGTTAATAGCATCTACTGTAAGTTAGGAGACAAACAAATTACAAATTAAATCTAAAAGTGCGTTTGGACAAAAAATTGGCATTGAAACTATGTTTTGGTGCAGTGGATAGGGTAAAGCAACTCATACATAATTCTCTTTCAGGTGTAACATTGTTAAATGCAAAATCAAAGTGTATACTTTAGGTACTCTGATGCTGACCTGAAAAAAGTCTACAGTCATGCTAGTACTTGGCACAGTGACACTTTGAGCTAAATGCTAACATTAGCATGCCAACCACCGCTTACAGTGACACTGCTAACATGTTGATGTTACGCAGATGCAATCTTGCTACATGATCATCATCTTTAGTGTCCTAGCATGTTAACATTTCCATTAGCACTAAACACAAAATAGTGTTTCAGGCATTTAGTCATAAACCAAAGAACAAATATAAATGTTAGAAATTCATTAAAGTTGACTTCAGTTAAGTTAATTCAGTTCACCTTCTGCCAACCCATTATCCTACAAATTAAGTTCTATACAACCATACTGTAATCACAAATATGTCTCTGTTGGAAACATAATTGCAGTTACCTTTTTGATAAAAAATAATGACCAAATGTTCATCATTTGTAAATTACGTTGATGCTTAGCATATCAAATAAATGTACATTTACAACATCCAGTTTTGTGACTCAATGGTTGGGTTAAGGCACTCACAGCACTGGGGTTACGTCAGGGTAAGATTATGGCCTGACTTAATTGAGAAAAATCCAACAGTCACTTCACATACAATGTCTGTGTTCAAATGTAAACCAAAAAGTATTCTGACCAAACCCTAACCAAATTGCTTCTCTTGCCTAAACCCAACCTCACATGGGACCCTGGACTCAAATCAAGGTCTGCAGTTTGTCAGTCCTGCACATTATACACCTACTCCATTCACCTCAATCACCTCCTTGCTACTCGCTTTCCATTAATTAATGTATATGTTCATTCATTTAGAAACTTTGTTGCTTCACCATCTATTTATAATATGGTTGGGTGTGCTACAAAAGTCTAGTTGCATAGGAATTTTCAGGAGACAGGCTCTGTGGGACATGAATATCAATAATTGTTGAAATATTTCACTCAAAACCACACCACATGGTTCCACAACAGGTAGGGTTAGGAGATTACTAAGTCAGTAGGATTTGGGGACCATGACTGTCTGTGCAGCTGAGTGTTCCAAGAGACTGTCACTTCCATCCATACAGCCAGAACAACATAACACTGCCAAAAGAAAAGAAAGCTATGTGTTGTGTTTGTTTACATCATTTAGTTTCAATGTTAGTAGTCTTACAGTGGGTTTGGTTGACCATCTGGGGTATTGTTAAAAAAAGCAACTGAGTTTCAATTGCCCAGCTTAGGCAAGGTTACAAAAAATCAGTGTAACTAAAGAAATGCCTGTGAGAGACTGACCCTGGCTGCTTTACCATAAAATACATGATTTTTAATTATCTTTCCTACAGAACTTAGTGGCACAAACACATATACTCACATAATAACATGCATGCATGTCTTTTTACTTTTTCCTGTTCTTTCAAAAACACTCCTGTGCACACATGCAGTATGCTAACTTAAACATTTCAATAAAATCACAGTTTGGATCTTGGTCCTTTTCTGTTTTCATCTGTCTTTTCTTATCTGTGTTTATAAGCAATCAGGTGTGTTGTGTCTTGCTGATTCCCACAGGTAATTTGACTTGCAGTACGTTTTCAGAACATCTTCCAGACGCCCCGAGAATAGTCCAAATCATTATGGTTTCTGGCAGACACATAGCTAGCAAAGGATTAAACCAGAGAAGAGCCAAGGAGTGTCAGGATTTGGTTTGTTTGTCCCAGCTGTGTTGTTTACAACCCCCTGTGCTCAGCTTGGCACAACAGACCAAAGACAGCAAAGACACGTCGGACTGCCTGAGCTTTATCTCCCTTCACACTCATCTGCAGACTTTTGTGTCTCCACCACTGGAAAGTGATTGACCACTAGCCTTAGATTGAAATTGATTGCATAGGGCTATAACAATGAAAAGCTGTTGGTATTCTGGCAGTGGCAGTGGAGGAGTGTCAAAGGAGGAGATCCTGCTGTCACTGAAACAACTAGGTTCTATATTAATGTATTGTCTAATAGTCACATTCTTAAGACCAGAGTAGGCCTTTGATCCAAGAGATAGTGTGTTTCTAATTGGTTTGTATTGATCCTCCTTGTCTCTGTTCATGACAGCACAGTCATGATGAATGTCAGTCTGTTGTGCTGAATGAAGAAACGGAGAAACCAGCCAAATGTTGATTCAAGTTCAGCGGGGTTCTCTGAGTGATTTGTGTGCCATTTTCTAGACATTTAGAAAAGAATGAAACTTAAGTGGTAGAAAAGCCATCATCACTAGTCTGCTTTAAAGTTTTGGATCACAGTTGTTTCATTGTAATATGTTTTTTTCTGTGATTAAAAGTGCTTAAATTAAATTGGTTAAGATGATTTAAATTAAAGAATCTTTTGTAAATTCCTGTAATTCATTTAAAACCACATTTTCAGGAAAATTGAATCTCTGTCTTACAGAGAGTTGTTTATTAGCTGTAAAATACAATCATTTTGGGAAAAGTCACAACTATAGTGTATTTTTCACTGAGCACTCAGAATAGTGTGAATGAGGAAAAAAAAGCTTCTACGAAGCATATTGATTTTATGTTGCATTTAGTATTCATTACATTTATGGGTACAGAGTGATGCAAAGATGTATTTTAAACGTGTAATGTGATATTTCCTTATTTATTTGTATCTGACATTAACAGTCTTTCAAAATTCATCTGACATTTATAACAGGCACATACAGTAAATGTACAACATATTTTGGATCATTTATGAACCTTTCATAGATCTATCCCATTGACATTGACACAGGCTTCATCTACAAGTATCTGTCACTGATTCATTATGCTGCATTAGATGCTCTGGAAGGAGGGAAAGGGCAAAGCTTGAAGGATTGAGCAGCATATGAAATCTGTCTTGCTGAACATCAGAAGAATGAAGAAATCTCATGAAGATTCAAATGCTGATATAAAATAGGAAGTTTCTAGTTAGAAACAAATTACTTGTAACTCAAATGTGACTTCAGGAAATGGAAGGTAGCATAAACTTCAGGCAGTGATATGAAAAGTAAAAAAACAGGTTAATGCGATATGAAGTGTCCAGATGATTCAAAACACAGTCAGTGTCTTGCATGTAAAAATAATGAAGGGGTAACTGACTATAATTGAATTTTTAGACATCATTACATTTAATTATAAAACCATTTAATTTGTCAGTCTTCTGATATGTCCAACATCTACATCAACATAATTGACAGTTCTACATTATGACCAGCTAAGTATTTGTACTCAAATCAAACTATGGTCTTTAAACACAACAGTCATAAAACAGTCCAGACTAGACTGGGGCAGCCAAGGCCATCCGACTAGAGATAAATAATTGAAACGGTCAGTTGTAATGACACCACACTTATCTTCATGTGCTAATCCACCTTTATTACTTTTCTTGGCTGTTTGGAAGTCTTTGCAGTGTCTGTCAGGGGGAATTCCTCTCTTCACTGTGGACCACATTCAGATAAGATTGTAATCTAATGTTATGAGAATGCTAATTAATTTTCAGCGAGCCAGATAAAGGAATAGGCTTTGCATTGTACATGACTGGAAAGACTAATAATTAAAGCTTAGAATTTTGCAATAGTGTTTATTTAAAATGTTTTCACTTTTGCTTCTGAGACTTCAAATTACTGTACATTTTGGTTTGGATAGTAGAGACATGTACTACGGTCGATTATAGCAGACACAGGAGTTACCACGTTTTGTTGTTTGCCGTATTTGCATACTGTAACTGTGGATCTTTCTTCATTATATAATGGATTCATTTCTCATAGTCAGCCCAAGTCATGCCCCAAAGACATGTTTGTTTCTAATGCAATGAAGAATTGCTGAGATGATGAAGAATGAGTAATGAAAATATATTCTGAGTCTCCCCTTGCCTCAGGCTTGTGAAGAATGTGTGGGACCTCTCTGGCCATACTTTACAGTAGCCTCACTGGTGAGACACATAAGGAGAGCAGTGCTGATGTTGTTAGAGACGCACAATTTTATCACACATGCCTTTATTTTTACACTTTTATATGTACCTGTGAGTTGTACAAATGTAACATTTAATTTGCATCATAAGCAGTCTAAATAATGTTTTCGATTTTAGTAAGTACTTGACCTCGGAAGACTTTCTTTGTACAAAATGATGACAAACGTAAGAGTTTAAATTACCACAAAGCCCAGTAAAAGTCGACTTGTAAGATTTTTCTTTTTTGGTATTTTAAAAGATTTTGTGGTTTCCTGGTAATTAGTTCATCTTTGTACAGCCATCCCTTGCTGAGAAACAGCCTAGTATTATCAGGGTTCTGTGTCATCAAATTAGGATTTTGAAGTTGTTACAGGGTATAATTACAACAATATAAAAGATTATAAGGCTAATGTTGCTTGACTCTGCACAGTAAAATATGCTATAAGGACACCCTCGGTTAATTTGTATTTTAAACTGATTTAATTAGTCTCACTTGAGTTGATTTCAGGTGATGGCAACTGGCTTTGTGTGTATTGTTGAATGTGATTTGTTCATTTGAAAACATAATTACAATCTACTGGTAAAAGAACTGTTTGTAAGTAAGGTGCTTTAGTTATCATTTTAAAATTAATTATGTTATTCCTTCCCTACAGAAATACTGTTTAAACTGATATTGCAATATATAATAATTTAACAGAATATGCACAATCAGCCTAATGTCCCATTAAGTCACACTGTTTCTGTAATTGTAAGTGCAGGACTTGAGGAAATGTAATTAATTTTTTTGTTTTCCACCACTGCCATGACACTTCTCAGCATCAAGGGAGTAACATTAGCATTATTGTTTTCACTGCTCCTTTAACCATTCTGGAATTTCAACACTGATATCCATTTCTCTTGAAAACAAAACAAAAAAATTCTATATTACTGAATAGTAGTGATGACTGACATATTTTGTGTTTTCATATGGGAGTGAATAAAATAATTAATTCATCATATTTGTGTGACTTACAGTGAGGGGATGGGTTTTGTGTACAGATGGTGTACCTGGGCACTGAGCAGGAGTATCTGTATGAAGTGATTGTTAATGTTTCTTGTTTGACAATCAGAAACAGTCCCAAAGAACAAAATACAACCCAAAGTACACACAAAATTACCACAAAATACATGAAAAATTACAAGCGGTTTCTATAAGAGAGGGTTGGAGGATCTTTTACCCATCAATGTCCGTGATCCATCCATTGTGCTGCAGTAACCCAAAGCACACTGGTGGAGTCCTTTTCAAAAGTAATTCAAGAACATTCTAGTGATTTAATAAAACCAAGGTAATCTCACCTGGAGGAAAGAACCTGGTGCCTACTTCTGGCCCAGCCTTTTGCCGTTTGCTTATTCTTCCATCTGTGGACCTCCCAGCTCTGCTGACACATAGCAGCTTGCTTCACTGGGAGTGGATTAAGAGTCCCCATCCACTCTGAACATCTGTTCGGTGCAGCAGGTGATGTTATGTCTCAGCACAGTTCCAGACTACTCATGCAAATGTCTGTTTTTACATTTGAGAGAAATGTGAACGGGGACACAGCTGTTGAAGACATAGATGAATACAGACTATTCCTCTCAGGAAGTCCTTAAACTTTCCAATGTCAGAAAACACAACTAAAAAATAGATATCAAAGAGGCTGGGAGATGTTTTAAGAGGCTCGTAGAAAAAACTAAAATACAAACAGTGAAACTTTTCCATATGCATTTGTTTTCCAGTGAATAAGTTTTCAGATTCCCCCAGTGTGGGATGAAGTTGCTTAGCAAGAAAAGATGTTCACTGCATAACATAGTTGAAAGAAAATGATTTATAACTGACAATTCAGAAGCTCACACTCTTTGAAGTGGGATCATTTGTTAGGAGTTTCTTTCAGTTGAGTGAAAATAAAAATATTATTTTAAGTATTTTTTTTAAGTGTGTTGCTTATTGTGCTCCTCATCATGTGTTTTGGAGAGTTGCGTTAATTGCAGTAGACAAAACTTAATGTACAGTAATAATGTTTATAATTGTTTATGGATATAGCTTAACTTTCTTAGTTCTCTGTTTTTGTGGAAAAAATAGATAATAAAACAATAATTAAAAACTTAAGGAAGAAGTGGCTTTGATCCATTACTGTATCAACACCTCCAGTTTTATTCATTTTCATATTTATGTCAACAATCAGAAATGTTGCACATCCACACAGAAGACCAGCCCTGTAAACCAAATGTACAATCAATATCATGCACACTTAGGGAAGTGTGACACCTACATTCATAGACAGTGTGATAGTTTTTATCTAATATCATATTAAAACCTCCCTATCTGTACTTGATACCAAAGTGATGTAGACTTAACGGGAATTATCAGTTTTTTTGGTTTTATTTAATCAGACCTGATAACATACAGTAATTGTTAAACTTCCTGGTTATCGGGGGAATCGAGCCATGTGTGTTGATCTGATGATATTACTGCCATTAAGTTAAGCATGTTCTGTGCCACACAAGCATGTGATTTTAAGTTTATACCTTTTTTCTTCCTGTTTTTCCATTTTGATTTCATTAGATAATGTTGGCAACTCTGCACCTTGGCGCCCCTCCATATCTGACACATTGGATTCATTTCATATGAGGAGTGATCAGTTGCCCCAAAGACAGACCATCATAGATTTATGGGTAAAATGAAAGCCCATTAGGATGCCTGTCAGGGAGAACTTGTTTCTGTTGTCATAAGTACAGAAAATTAGGCAATCAGATTTCACAGTTTATCAACATTAATTTTTATTTTTTTATACAAACACATAGATAACTATGATATTTTTTCTATGGAAAAAAACACAAGAACCCTATTTCTCCACTTTTATTATAAAGTTCAAAACTTTTTGTCCCACTTTTACTGTATCTTAGATGGTTACCTTTTTAACTAACTGGTCATGTTTTATTTTACTCTTCTTAGTGCCAACTGCACATGTAGTGCAACTTTACAATGTGATATGTTTTAAATTCATGTAAAAGAAATAAAAACATATGTGCCTTCATCACCGTTTTGGTTATAATGCCCACTCATAGATACAAGTTTTGGCTGATGACCAAAAGAATGTAAATACAAACAGCCAAAAAGAGAGAGTCTCCATGTAGTGGAAATTTCATTTGTTTCGTGGGGACTGCAATGCTGTGCAATTCCATATTAGAAAAAAAGCAGATGAGGTGTTCCTCATCACCTGTTCTCAGGGTTCTGATGCTGTCCAAGGTGCTGATTGAGCAGCTGTCAATTGCAAAGGAACTGTCCCAGGTACCCACTCTAGATAGTTCAAGTGTAGACACAAAGACACAAAACAATGACTGAGTTGCTGTTTTAATCACTAAATTCACTAATTTATGTCATTGTATGCATTATTTATACAGGTCACCTCAGAGGCTTTTGTTTAAAAGGCCATCGTAAAGTTGCTGCAATCCTATTATGTTCATGTTCAGACTGAATTTGGAAAACAGCAGTCTAGTCTGTGGCTCTAACTGGCTGGATTGAATGCCAGGACTACTTTAAATTTAAGAGGAAATGAACCCTGAGATCTTACTTGAAGAGAACTTGAGTCTATCAGAAAGTGTTGTCTAATCATTATAATGAAGACTGTTTTCCCTGAAAAATAATTATTATTATACTCAATGTCTTCGCCAGGTCTCTCTTGAAAATGAGATTTAAGATCTCAGTGAGCTCTTACATGGGGCAGCATGTAGCTCAACTGGTAGAGCAGTCGTCTATGAGCCCCGTGGTTACTGCTTCGGCTCCCATTTCCTCCTGGCCACATGTCAAGGTGTCCTTGGATAAGACACAGTAACATTGTCAACTACTACAGCTGTCAAAACAACTATTTCCCCCATCATTACTATTATTAATAGTATTATTATTATTATTATTATCATTAAAGATAAATTAAAATAAACAGCAATTTTTCTTGGTTGCTGAGACTTGAGGAGCTGTTCCTACTGTGCCTTCCTCTAATAATGTGTTCAGTTTCAGTACTGTTAGTGTGACAGCTCACATTATTTCTACCCAAGTTCTTTTGTTGTGTCTCCACCATTAGTGTGACAGTTGCCAACGTTACAGTTTAATCACCTTGATAGCTTTACTCAGTTTACTCAGTTGCATTTGTGGTTTTGCCAAGATAATAAAGTTCAGTTTTAGTGTATCTTCAGTGTCCTGCACTGTAAAAAAAAGTGTTTTTACAGAAATTTGTCTTGAAAAAATACAGATATTTGCCATCTTTTTTGTTTTACAAGTATATACCATTAAAATACAGTAAATCAGTTTTTTAAAATAGACATTAAAGAAAAAATGTGTAATTTTACATTATAAGAATATACTTTTTTTACACAGCTATACTGTTTTGAAATGGTTGTAAGAGTTATATTATTATGCTGTTACCACCAAATTAAGCACTAAGTACTTATTTTCAGTCAGCATTAGACCATTAACTGCAACGTTATATACAATTCTATATATTGTGGTTAATTTCTGAAGAAAATCATTGAACTTGCCTTTTTCACGCAGCAATAGCATGTTAACACCGGTACAAAGAAAATAACCACCATAATTCATTGTCTTAGCTTGAACAAGGAAGAACACCACTAATGGTGCAACCAATTAAATTCAATTCAATTCAATTCAATTTTATTTATATAGTGCCAATTCACAACAAAGTCATCTCAGGGCACTTTACAGTGTAAGGTTTAAGACCGTACACATTATATAAATATATACAGAATACTGTAGAAAACCCAACAGTCCCACCTATACTTATGGTCTAAAATGTCTGCATCTATTAACTGCGTAAATAACCAAGTTGCAATGTGAAATTCAAAACTATGACAAACAAATAATATAACTTGCAACTTAAAGAATGTGACATGAAATGCAGGAAAATAGAGTTCATATGCTCTAAAGTACCCTGAAGCCCCCCAAGACATGCCCACTTCTCCCAGGTAACTAAAATATTCAAAATAATCCTATAAGGTTCCGACAGGGAGATCCAATAAGTAAACAGTGCAGTAACACTGTTCTTTAAGTTGTTAAGATTCTCTGTTATATATTTTAGTGATCTGGGAGAAGTGGGCGTGTCTTGGGGGGGCTTCTGAGTACTTTAGAGATGAGTATATAAACATAATTTCTCTATTTTCCT
The DNA here is from genome assembly GCA_032353495.1 of Ctenopoma kingsleyae. Lineage (NCBI taxonomy): Eukaryota > Metazoa > Chordata > Actinopteri > Anabantiformes > Anabantidae > Ctenopoma > Ctenopoma kingsleyae. Next base: position 10,132,093 of record JAUBNQ010000013.1, read on the forward strand.
GCATTTCATGTTACATTCTTTAAGTTACAATTTCTATTATTTGTTTGTCATGTTCATAGTTCTGGATTTCACATCGTACCTTGGTTATTTATGCAGTTATTAGATGCAGACATTTTACACCATAAGTCTAGGTGGTTGCACCATTAGTGGTGTTCTTCCTTGTTCAGTCCATATTAGTTATTTGCAGTGGAATATGCTGTTTGTACAAGTGCTAATATGCTTTTATAGAGTGAAAGAAGTGGTTCTCTGACTTTTTTTTGCAAATTAACCATAATTAGCCACAATACACAGAAATGTATATGAAGTGGCAATTAATGGTTTAATGCTCACTGAAAATAAGTACTTACCACTGAATTGGTATTGGAAATGTTTTTATAATGGTGCATAACTGTAATTAACTGTGAGAAGCAATGGAAAAAAAACTGTAATTTTAAATGGAAATGTACCATAAAATAACATTTGGTATTATACCATAATTTAAGTTGCCGTACTTTTTACCATTTTTTTACAATTATTTTTTTTTACATTGTGCCCTGTCCTTGAGTTTGTGACTGATTGTTTTTTACACTTTTCCTTAAAGGAGTATTGAGTATGAGCAGCTGGAAGGAGACCCTGAAAGAATACATTTCTAGCTGGTCTGAGAGTGGATGGGCCTGGATATCCCAGAAGCTTGGGTAAGTGGCTCAAGAAAAAAATAAAAACAGAAAATACAAACCATTTAACCAATTTCTATGGGGACCGTTTAAAACACTCAGCATTTTTGTAATTGCAAATGTCAGAATAAATAAGCATATTGACAACACATATTTAGTTTTTTTTTTTTTTTTTTACATTAAATAAAAAATTCGAACTTTTCTGGAAATATATTGTGTTACAAATGGAACAGACAAGACCACTTCTTCAGTGACTTACAGTCTAGTTAGGCTGCCTGACAGTTAGCTTAGTTATCTTGTTTCCCATGAAATTAATTTTTTTTCATTTGGATGAAACTATCCCTTGAGTTTTAAAGTTGGATACATTAATTAACTGTGACGTGTACCAGTCAAATAGACTCACTATAAAAGTAGAGCTATTGTAGCTGGAAAGCTTGTTTTAATGGAGGCCCACTATCAGCAAGCATTAGTCCTGCATTCCAGTGGCACATTGTGTTTGATAATGAAAGTTTATTAGTTATTAAGGCATCATTAGAAAATCTTTTACAGTTATGTTAGCACACATGAAAACTTTGATTCTTTGAAACTACTACTACACCACCAGTCAAACGTTTGGACACACATAGAAATTGAAAAAAAAAAACCCCCCAAAAAAACCCCAGTAGAATTAGGGAAAAAAAGCCATCATATCAGAAATACAGTGTAGACATAGTTAATATTGTAAATGACTAAGCAGGAAAGAGCTGTTTTTAAAAAAAATATTTACACAAACGTACAGAGACCTAATATCAGCAAACTTTAGTACTTGTTTTCCATTAGAACGTTATGTTTGCCAATTTTATTAATTTAAAAGGATAACTGATCATTAAAAAACACTTTTGCAATGATGGTAACACAGCTAAAGACACGTATCCTTTCATGAAAACTATGTGTGTCCAAACTTTTGACTGGTAGCGTATACTCTCCAACACACACTACTAGGAACCTGCACAATCATACTCACATAAATGTGCTATTGTCTGGGCTGTGAATTATAATTAATTGCACAAGCAGCTCTGTTTTTTTGGGAAACATTTTTACTTGAACACATTATTATACTGACTCGTACACACCATAATACTCCCATCAGCAATGAATGCAAGATAAACTAGAGGTGTCAGTGAGAAATAAAATTGTTGAGAGAAATTGTTGTGCATGTGAGAAAGTGACATGGACAGAAACAAACAGCATTTTTCTGAAACTCATCCCTCTCTTCTTGTTCTGAGAAATGAAGGCAATTCCATGAGAGAAACTGCCAAGAAACTGAAGATCTCATAGAACACGTTGTTCTCCTCCCTTCACGGAGCAGTGCCAAAAAGAGGAGTGGGAGTCCCCAGTGCACAACTTAGCAAGAGGACAGATGTGTTCAGTCAGTCAGAAACTGAAAGATACCATCTTCAGCAAAGATTCTGGAGGAGACAATGTGATGATCTGGGGCTGCTTAGGTGGTGGCACAAGTTTTATCCCACAACAAAACAATGACCCAAACCATAGCTCCAAACTATGCAAGAACTATTTAGGGAAGAAGCAGCATCTCTCTGTAGTGGAGAGGCCAGCAGAGTGACTGCATCTCAATTCT
>JAUBNQ010000013.1:10142183-10163764 GCA_032353495.1 Ctenopoma kingsleyae
CTGCTACATTAGTCATTTACAATATTAACAATGTCTGCACTGTATTTCTGATATGATAGCCTTTTTTTTCTATTTCTGCTGTTTTTTTGTTTTGTTTTTTCGATTTCTATGTGTGTCCAGACCTTTGACTGGTAGTGTATATTGTCTGTTCGGTGTAGTTCACTACATTCCAATAAAGTCCATAAAGCTTTGCTCAAATGCAGTATTGTGGAATTGGATTTGTTATTTGACTAAATTATCTTATTCTACCACTCTGGAACCAATAGTATTAATAATTTAATATTTATAAATAGTATATAATATAATATTGCAGCTCCAAAAAGGTAGACCTCCTCAAAACTCATCCTGTCTTTGACCCAAGCTTTGTCTATTTTGTTTGTGGCCTCCAGCAGGTTTTATGTACTACTTTCTGTTGCTTATAACCCTGGGTGCTGACATTTTGATAGAGCATATTAAAACCAAAAGGGATTTTACTTGGCAGTTTGGCAATTATTAACAGTGCTGTTTATTTATTTTTGCTAATGAACAGTGCATTTTATTTGAATAAATGAAGTCTTATTCAGACATTTCCAGAAGTGCAATTTCTGATTAGATTAAGAATGAAAACAAAAACACATGACACTGGAGACACTGGATTTTTGAAGCTTGCCTAATTCTAAGTTTACATCATTGATAAGCAGCAGTTGTCATCTAGAGAAGGTTACTGGAGGAATGATGCTGCAAACACAGCCATGAAGAATTAATGTTTGTCAAATTCATTTGAGATAAATCTACTGTGAACAACAAGAAAATGGATTGAAGTTACTCTCTTGAGATGCCATGGCAATAGCCTTTTAATGGTTTAAGACTCATTTGAAATGTGAAAGAATCAGTGCTCCTGTTGTCAGCAAAAGATTGAATAGATGCTATTTTGATCTATTAGTTCCTGTCAACAACTGTCCAATTAAATTCTAACCTGGAGCCACTTGGAATAAGCTTTTTCTTTCCTCATTTAAGAAGCTGTCATAAACATATTAAAACTTTAGACCTTTCAGTAATGGACTACAATAAAAATATTTTAGTAGGTTACATCTTAGTGGTACTGAGACCTGCTATGATGGTTTGGAGACGGTGGCACTAACAAAGAGACAGGAAGCTGAGCTGGAGGTGGCAGAGCTGAAGATGTTAAGATTTTCATTGGCGGTGACCAGGATGACAAAATTAGAAATGAGTACATCAGAGGGTCAGCTCATGTTGAGTAGTTTAGTGATAAAGTTAGGTTGAGATGATGTACATGTACAGAGGAGGGATAGTGAATATATTGGACAAAAGATGTTGGAGGCAGGAGGAAAAGAGGAAGACCTCAGAGGAGGTTCATGGATGTACTGAAGGAGGACATGCAGACAGTTGGTGTAACAGACCTGGATGCTAGGGACAGGATGAGATGGAGGCAGATGATCCACTGTGGCGACCTCTAAAGGGAGCAGCCGGAAGAAGAAGAAGAACAAGAAGAATAAATAGGTTCAATCTTGTAGTTTTTAAATCTCGCCAAATTTCATTCATACATTGGTCATCATTCACTTCACATAGTTTCAACCTCAAGACTCGTTCAAGTTGAAGTTGAAGGTAGTGGATCAGTGTTGCTTAGAATCACTTACCCCAAAATGCCACCAGAATTATGTTGTTTATATCTAAAATGGCAATGAAGTTATAGTTTAGACATGTTTGGCACATTCTGTATCTCTTGATATCTCACTGATTCTATTGATTTTTTTTCTTTTTTAATATTTACATAGTCTCTTTTCAACTTTACAGTCAAGTATCATCAGTGGCTTTCAGAAAACAAACCTCAGGATCAATGTGTGTTTTTTCATTGATATGAGAATCAAATTTTAGCTTTTGGCTGTGATGTATAGTTGGTATTTTTTCCCAACACCTCATCTGCCTGTCAAATCCCGCTATCATGAAACAAAGCCTCCTCGAATGCCTTGTTGCTGTCCTTGGATCTATCTTTAGCCACACATCTGCTACTCCTGTCTTGTTGACATCGTCTGACTAGACATGATGTGCAACTGGAGAGGATTTTTGCCTTTACACTGGTCCTGAATTCAGTATGATGTGTTTTAGGTGCCATGGGGAGTTACAGTTTATGATGTGACGTGTGCTCTTCGTTGCAGTTAAGCAGTGTGCTGACTAGAGGACCCGTGCACTGTAACAAGGTATCAGAGCTAATAATGGCCAGTGCCAGTAAACTAAGTTGTAAATGGTGAGTAAAAGGTAATGATCAGTGCAGGTCTCAGGGCCCAAAAGCCATCAGTTGCCACCTGTAGTGCAGTCTTCTGCCGTGCTCTTCTGCAAGCTGATGCAGAAGAGAGTAGCTCCCCTGCTCACATCCAATTCTCAAAGGTCTCTAGATGTGCTGCTCTTGTGGATTCAACATTCTCATTCATCTTGTCATAACTCTGGGCTGGGCTTTTTAATACATATGTCTCAAAAAATAGAGAAATAGTGCTTGTCATTCCTGCATGTGCTGCACATGGCGTTGAGAAAATCCATACATTAATTATAGGGTAGGGAAGTGTGTGGCATAAGAATATTCCATAGCTGTTACACCTGAAGTCAAACATACTTAACTTCTTGGCTCTATATTTATCTTCTTGTCAAAGATTTATAAAAGGATCAATCCAGTCTTTGTGTATTTCTTCACCTGTTGTGTCTTAGGTTTTAGGGAAATTTCAGGGAAAAAAGTGGGCATCATGATTTTCTTAAGATGAAAAAGACGACAGATTGAAATTGTTTGTTTCTTTTGACCAAAAGTCAGTTTACTATCACATATGGCAAAATAATATTTGCCAAATAGACATGACATGCTCACATTTGACAGGCTGGATTCCGACACTGGTAGTTTTGCGTTTTGACTCAAAAGGACTGAAATTCTCTGTCAATAATTAACCATTTATTTCTTGTAGAATATAATGAAATTACTTATAAATCTAAAATGTGTTTAGTGAAATGCAATCACTTTTAACTTTAATGGTCATTGCCGCTGTACCAGATTACCCAGAATTTAATTTTCTTTGAGCCCAGGGGAGTAGCTATCAAATGTTGCAATGTAGCCCAGTTCTGAGAACAATCAGTTTCAAAACAAATCACCGTATATTGATTAGATTAGGTTTCTTCAAAACCTTTAAAATTTCTTTCTGCAGTGACGGAGAACTGTTACGCATTTATATTTCTTTCCTCAAAGGGACTTTTTATAGTGCATTTAAAATATTTCAATATGAAATGCTGTACCATTGAGTCAACACTTGGCTATTTTCTATATTTTATCATGGACACAGCCTTGCATGTGTGTTGCAGTGGAATATCTTGACATATTGGGAAAAAAAATACTGACACATTTCCTAGGAGTATGAAACTGTTCCAACATCTTTATTCCTGTCCTTTTTCCCTTCATGCTGACTCTCCTGAGGATGAAGAATACCATCATACCATTGTACTATGCTGCTTTTATTGTAGACTGTTTTATGTCAGTGAGAATTCATTTCCTCTTGAACCTGTCCTCATTCACCCAAGGACATATACTCCTCTGTATCAGCATCCCCCAGTTATTTAAAACACAAGCATGCCTTTCATTATGACTTCTGACATGACCCAAAATGTGATAGGAATAATGTCATTCAATCTTGATTGATGTGAGTTTAAAGTTGAGTGAGAAACTTGGCTATTCTGTACACAAAACCCTCCTGAGACATTATTAAAAGTGGAATGGAAAGACTGTGTGGAATTCACAGATCCATGATAGATCAGTGCTGATGTTCATATGCACTGAATTTCATTCTCATGCACTGTAGATTGTGAGGATCTGATTCACAAATGTACATGTCATTTTCTTGTCAAGCTTAATTAATTATTTGTCAGTCAGGGGCATGTTCAAGTGTGTTCCGTATAGAGGGAGAGGTGAAACGGGACCTACATTACGTTCCTTGTCTGAGAGAGTACGACATTAACTGAATGTTAGATTGAGCAGTGACAGACCAGCTAACTTCTTAATTTGTTTTTAAGAAGCAGAAAAAACGAATAAGCACGATTTAGTCTGTTTAGGGTCAGATATAATAAGCTCCTTACAGTTTCTAATTTGGGGATTTTTGAAGATTTGTATGAGCTGTTTATGTGGTAACAAAAATGAGCACTTCTGTATTTTGGATTTGTTCTGAGTGTACTATTTTGACTGAAGGTCTAACCAATTAAAGACTGATCATGTTGCTCATTTGGCAATATTGGAATTGCCTTTTTTCTTGAGTTATAATCTAAGCATGCAGCAACTGAGCCATTTCAGACCACAGTAAATGTACAAAAAAGAACGTGGATAAAATTGCTTTGTTCTGCTTTACTCAATGTGGTTTTACCTGTTTTGAGAACTTTCTTCAAACAAGCATAAAGTTGGATAAGGTGTGAATCGAATCATCAAGATGTTTGATGATAAAGGCAAAGCAATGACATATGCAAATAATATGCAAACGTGGGAACATTTTATTGATCAAAACAACATCTTTGCAAAATGTTGCCATGGCTATAACACATGGAGCATCAAACAAATAAATATAAACATTTTCAGAACAAGGCAACTGTGAAAGAATGAATAAGAAGATTAAAACAGACATCTACCAAATTTTGAACTGAAATTAGGAATTTCTGACTAAAACACGTGTACTCTCAATCAGAACTAACAAGCTGCCAAAATTCAGACTTCTTTGCAACTGTCTTTTGTTGATGTGATGAAAGTGATGTGATAAGGAAGAAGGAACAGCACCAACGCTAGAAATGTTGATCTCATTAGGATCAAGTATAGCTTCAAGTGTGAATGCATAAAGAGCTTGTCAGGGGGAACCATGGGACACACAGCATATGGCAGAGCGCATATGCTGTGGGTCTCTTTGGCCAGGTTCACTGATAAATCTTTGCAAGAGCTGGCCTGCCTTTGTTGATATGCATAGGACACTTATTCTGATGAAGATGATTCATAAATTAAATTGCAGCATAATATTTTGTTTAATTTTGGGAATCAAGCTAAGTAGGAAACTCCAAATTCCAAGTAGGAAACTCGATCCATTCTTTTCCACTCAGCCCTCACTCTCTTACCCCTAGCTGGCTCTTGAGTGGCTGTGCTGAGGTGCGAGGCTGCACAACCTATAAAAAAAAGCAAAATGTAATGTTAATATCTTGGGAAAAGTTTTAAGGTTAGATATTAGCCCCAAAGCAGACAGCTCACAGAAAGTATGATTCAGACAGATCGTTGAAAGCTCTAAATATTTAACAATGATAACAAATCAAAGGCACTGGCTTGGCAGATTCCTAAGTGAATGCTCATAAAACATGCAAAGAGCAAATCAGAAAAACAATTTATACAGGATTATGTAGGTTGTTTCATAGACAGATTACCTTTAACTTTGTAGCCAACAGGTGAATATCAGGAAGCCTTATTTAAAAAGCTACTGGTGAAAGATAGGGAGGTCCAATGCTTACAACAAAGGAAACCGTAAATGTTTAGTTTTTGGCATCTATAAAATAATCAATGCTGAAATTGCATGTAAAATGCAAGCACATCTCAGCAGGAAGAAGGTAGAATTTAATTATCTTTGTAGAGCTTCATTAGCAGTGATAATAAGCTAGCTGATTTGACTGACACTCCATTTGATTACAGACATGGGATTGACATAAAGTCATTGCGATTTATGATGGCAGCTTACTTAGGTATTAAATGAGTGCATGCATAAACCTCTCCCATTAACACTCAAATTTACAGTTTTCACAGTGCTGGTGCATGGTTAACAGTAGTGCTATGACATTAGTATGTATTGAATGTTAATGTGAAAAGGATCTGCTGCTCTACAAGGATGTTGAACATGATACGGTGCCATGCCTTGACACAGTGTGAAGTTATGGATCCTCCAGCTGGAGCTGGAGTAATACACGTACAGGACAGGGACTTGGGTAGTACAGTAAGCCAAACAAAAACCAATGGATGGACCCAATGAGTGAAGAAACAATGAGGGCTATCCCAAAGCTGTTCTAAGACATTTACTTGAAGGACACTTTTGTATTTCCAAAAACCCTTTTCAACTTTCATGGGAATACACTCACATCTTTCTATTTTTTTTTTTTCAGTTTGAAAGATGGGAGTGCACTGAAAGCTGATAAAAGCTTGAGGCTTCTTCATAAGAAACACTGTACAGTATATAAATCTAAAATACTGATTTAGCACAAAAAAGTGAATTTGATGATAACTGCATGTCTTTGTGTATGAATGAAAGACAAGCACACAGACAGAAAAGCACTACTTTGGCAACTTAATGATACCCATAAGGTGTTTAATATTTCATCTCAGTCCTAAGCTATAGCTACACCAGTAGATTATGTGTTTATGTGTTGCAATAATATACTCGAATGGTAGAAAATACAGTACTGTATCAGTGCCAGTTTACAATTTATTTGGAGAAACTTGCTGAGTTCCATAGAAATGCTAACAATGCCACTGTATTCACACAATAATATCTGATGGCAGACTCCCAACTACTCACAGCACAGCAGATTTTTTTTTCATCCCCTTTCCCGTGGCTCTGAACCAGCAGCACACATGCACATTGTTCTCAAGACCAGAGTTAGTGTTCACAAATTTGACTTATGACTTATAGTTAAGTTTCAATTGTTAGGAACATTTTGTACATGCGAAATACATCTTTGATTCAGGGGCACAGCCGCTGCTGGCTATTTGGGTGCCTTAATCCTAACCACCTCCCACCACATCGCATCTTATAGCTTTTGTTTCTGACAACTATTAAGTACTATTACTGTATTGCTATTACTTATAACTTTAAATATTAAGTTAGATAAACTTAATTAAGTTATGTTCAACTTACTTCTGGGAAGGTTTAACACTGTTCCAAGTTTTCTCCATTTGTGGATAATGGTCCGCTGGACACCCAAGCCTTAGAATTAGTGTTTTAACCCTTTTCAAACTGACATCTGTTAGTAATAAGGCTTAGGTGTGGGAAGTGAAATTGAACTCAGCTTTCCAAAAAAAAAAAAAAAAAAGGTTAATCATAGTTCATTCATGATTTAGAGGAAGGGCAATTACTTTTCAATTAACCATTTAAAAACTGAATTTTGTATTACTTGGGTTATCGTTCTGTAACATTACATCTTGTTTGATGATCTGAATCCTTTAAGTGTGACGAATATGCAAAAATAAAATCAGGAAGGGGGCAAATACTTTTTCACAACACTGTACACACAATGAGTGTGTATTTAGTGGCAGGCCTGTTTGGGGTAATACTATTACTACTACTAATAATTTTTTTTTAAATCACTCTAGAAATGTTGCTGCAAAATAATATTTTAATTGTGGAAAATGTGGTGTGATCACTTGTATGCTCTTACTATGGAACATACACTTTCGTTGGCTGTAAAAATGAAATTGTCTGTCACTGTCTGCCACACTCTGCTGCTAATGTGTAGTCTGTGTACCAGCCAATGGATTACAATATGTGTGAGGCCACAGTGCTGTTTTAACCTTCACTTGAAAGGTCATGGTACTTTGAGTAGTGAAGTCCCTTGAAAGCTCCTTCCCAAACAGTACGTTGATGTATAGCAGGTTGATGTTTGCTCTGTAGAGACTGTTGGAGCATGCAGTAGGGTTATTGTGTCGAGATAGATTGATTTTACTTCTTGATGTATCTGATGAAAAGGCTGCACTGAATTTGCAGCCTGAGGGACTTGCTCGTAACATCTGTCCTACTATTTTAGAGTATGTGCTGAAGTTCCTCAATGATAGTTAGCAGTGTAGATGCAGACAGGTAACATGGTTACACAAATATTTCATCTGTTATTTTGTTTGTTTGACTGTTTTGAAATCCATTAGAAAGAGTGGCTATAATACTAGAATTATGAGCTTAAACAAAACATCTGCAATGGAAGGTGTCCACCTGAATGCCACACTGAAATATTTGCACAGAAACCCTAACCCTCTTTAATCTAAGATTTTAAAGTATCTTTTGGCTATCATCCCTGTTTACTAGTGAGTTGCCAGATTGTAGAGTTCTTCACTTCTGTGGACATTGTTCTTTCCAGTGATTTCGAGCCCACCCATATTGAAAGTGATGCAATATTGTGAAAGTCTAATTTCTTACTGCGTAGCATGTGAATGAGGATGTGTTAATAGTGTTTTACTTTACCACCCTCTGTTTCAGTTTATGCTTTGTGCACCAATATGCACAAAGATGTCATTATATATTATCAATTTTTTATACATTGACTTAGTGAAATGTGAGATTTAAATTCAGTTTCATGAGCAATAAAGAAAATTAATTAAAGTGAATTATTTTTAGTTTTATTTTGCATGTTTTAAAGCATTTTTATTTTATATTTACAGAATCGCATGTCAACAAAAAGTAATGATTTCACAACAAAATACAACACAATATTTTTTATAGATTGTTGCTGAATTGAGCATGGAAGTTCAACATGCAAAACACATTTTACTGTCTTCCTCAGCAAAGAGAACTAATTAGCATCTCAACAGTTTGTTATCACATGATGAGTCAAAGATGCATTTAAAATATTAAAAATAGTTATAAACGTATAAAGTTATTTTCAGACATGGTTGTTTCATAGGAAGCTGGTGTCACACATTACAATATACACTGCATACAAAAGCCACCACTTGGATTCCAACATTAGTAATGTGTTGTGTAAAAATGAATATGAACTTGTTTTGTTTTGGGTTTTTTGCATTATTTGAGGTCTGACAACACTGGACCTTTTCTGGTATTTTGACCATTTTTCATTTTCTACAAATAATTACTCTAAATGACAATATTTGTATTTGGAATATACATATACCTTTAAACAGCAATATCAGAGAAACTGATAATTTTGCAGTGGTCTCTTAATTTTTTCCAGAGCTGTATGTAGGTAAGAGCCTTCCATTGAATAATTACTACAGTGATTAATATGTTTCAGTTGGCAACACAAGGAGTTCAACTCATTACATGAATCTACTGAATGACCAGCTTTTTCCAGGAATGGTTTTTGTTTTCCCTGGTGGCATGGTCATATTCCAAGATGGCAATGCCAGGATTTATTGGGCTCAAACTGTAAAAGAGTTGCTCAGGAAACATGAGACATCTTTTTCTCACATGGATTAGCCACAGCAAAATCCAGACCTTAACCCCATTGAGAATCTTTGGGATGTGCTGGAGAAAACGTTACACGTTGGTCCAATCCCATCATCAATACAAGATCTTGGTGAGAACTTAATGCAGCTCTGGACAGAAATAAATGTGGTGACATTGTTTGAGCTTATCAAAACAATGCCATGGCAAATGTGTGCTGTAATCAAAGAAAAGGGTGGATACATAAGCCTGTGCAACTTATTTTGGTTTTTGGCCTGACAGTATATGTATTTTTCCTCTCTTTCTCTTCTGTGTTAGTTTTTGTTTTCTTTCTGGAGTGTAAACATGGTTTGCTTATGACTTATTGCACACAGTAAATTCTCTGTGTTGAAGTGCTTTCTCAAAAAAAAAACAAAAAACTTAACTCCTGAGACTATTTGTAGACAACAATTTGCTCATATAATGTCAGTCACTCAGTGTGGCACTCACTTAGTGAAAACTATTTCTTGTTCTGCTGCTGTGCAGTCTATCTGTTGCTGCATGCAGTGAAAATTTTACAGCTGCCATCTGCTAACAGCTAAATGCCTGATTGGAAGCTGATGCTTACCGAAGATGATGTACATTAACTTTTTTTTAGAAATCAGGGAATAATGTGTGTGCAGGAGAAAATGTAAGTAAAAAATGTTGCAAAGAGAACTTTGAAGTATTCACTAACAATCTTCAGCCATTATCACATGACGGTCATTATTATCACGTGATTATATTTCCATTTCACTTCCTGACATGCTCACCCTCCCACAGTCATATTGGGTTTTAGACTGTGAAATGAAGAAATAAATGCTGTTACAGACTGAGTCTGCATTATCTGTGGCTGTCTTTGAAAATGACTGCTAGGGAAAATGGAATGATGTAGATCATTAACTTTTGATTCTCTTCAGTATTTCCACAATGTCATCAATTATGTAATGTGCAAAAGAATATTTTAAAGGAATGCATTATCTGTTTCCCTGCTGATTTAACTTTGATAACACCTAGTCAAAGACACAATGATTGTGAGAAGAAATGCGAAACTGCATCATTGTTCCTCTTCTACATACAATAATGGTAAATATCCTACAAAGCACAAACCATTTTTACTCTGTCAGTTTCTGAAATTAGGAGCTCATTTTCTGTACAGAGAAAATTGCAATGGAATGCGTATCTGCTTTCATGTGGGGATAATGACAAAGGTTTCATGTTAGACTGCAGGCAATTTAAATGTCAATGGGTTTGTAAGCTACATCACAGACAAACCAGTGGCTATATTTCATTGACACATGGTTTATTTACAACTAATCACACATGTAGCATTGATGGCATTATACATATATATTAAACTTAAATGAAGTATCACTTTGTGTAATGTAAAGGATCATTTAAAGTGGTGCATGTTATGTTAAGACTGTCAATAGTCAATGTTAGTTTTGTTGTGTGGAGATAAACATTTTATTTCTTCTGTTCATTTTGCAGGTGAACATCTTCGTGTATGTCCTCAGGGAAACACATGTTGTACCCAGGAAATGGAGGACAAATTTGGACAACAGAGCAAACAAGACTTTGAAAATCTGGTTGATGAAATAAGTCAGGAGTTGAGAAGCACCTTTATTTCCAGACATAAAAGATTTGATGGTAAGTCTGTTTTGATCAATGCATTACTCTGATTCATTCTGCAGTTTGGTGTTTGTTTTATTATGTATTTTAATGGTTAGCTACTATAGAACAAATTGTTGCCAAGAGGGAAATCAAGGGATTTAGACTACATATGGTAATTTGGAAGGTTCACTGTTTGTAGTTCTGTAGGTGTCCTCCCCCGAGATGAGACAAGATATGAAAATCTCATTAACGTGCCTTGGAGTAGAGAACCCTCTTGTTGGATTAAACAAACATGGCTTTTTGTACAGCTGACTGACAGCTTAAACAGCAGTACAGGGCCAAACTCTGCATTATTAAAGTTGTTTTGTGGTCTTGTGCTGTGTGTGATCTTGTCTCAGCCCCATGGTGACTGTCTTGACCACTACATTTCCACTGAGCCTCTGCTACGGAGGGAACGTATTCATTACTAAACTAAACCTCAGTCTACCTCTTTAACTCTCCCACTTCTATCTTTCTCTATGGAGTCAGCTCCTGCTTGTTACGTTTTAATGAGAAATAATAATCCCTCTAGCTCCCAACATTACACTGTGAAGGAAGCAGCAGCATCTCATCGCTGTGGACAATGGTGAAGTGAGGTGGAGGTGAAAATTAATTATAACTACCTGTCGGCATTGTCAAACAATTTATTAAGATTGTAGCACAGTTGTGTTATCACTCAGAAACGTTTTAAAGTGTACTTTATTTAAATTCTGTTTGTCTCAAAAAGAAGATAAAATACTATTTTTTTTTTCAATCAGCTACAGTTAGTAATAACGTCTTAGTGTACATGTAGATTTGGAGATATCAAATGCTTACTCAAAAAAAGTACCAGTAGTAGTAGTGGAGAGTATAGGAAAAAAAAGTGAGACAAAAGAAGAAAACATAAAATACATAGTTATAAAATCTTGATAAGCCAAAAGAAACAAGAGAGAGAGAGTTTAAATTTTAAAGGGAGTATAAAAGTCTGTGGAGACTTTAGCAGGAGGTAATTCTCCACTAAAGGAGTAGCAACACGATATGTCACCTTAATAAAGGTGTGACGTATACCCACCATGTTACCATCTTCAAGTAGTAGTTTTCATATTATAATAAAATTAAACAAATTTATTCTACAGTATATGGATCTCATTCAGTGTCATTAATACACAGTTGTCTACTACTTGCTTTCATGCAATGTGTGCATAAACTGCATGATTCCACTGCATTTTTATAAATCTTTTAGTTTGTTTGTCATCTACAACAATTTAAATTGCAAAGCAACAAACTCTGTGAAAAAAAAATCATAAATCTTGAATTATCTTTGAATTCAAAAATGATATTGAGCAGAAATTAAGCTGAGATGAGGGAAGTGAATATGTTTAGGGCTGTCACAGGTAAACAAACAACAGACGGATAAGATGAGAAACACAAAACTACAACAATATTGACATGGTGCAATACAACAAAAATGATTTTAACAAATATCTAAAATGACTAAAAGATAACAACAATAACTTGTTTTTTTCACAGTTTTTCAGCAGTATTGACCATCAGCATGTATAATTTATTGTCCTTTGATTTCATCCACAACTGTATGTCCAGCACATTTAGACAATATTACTCTGTTAGACTTAAAATGGTTTTGTATAACATTAAAAAGCCTTTTCATGTTGCCTTCAAGATGCTGCTTTACATTTTTCCCCCGCTAAGCATTTGTTGTGTCATCTGCTAACATCTTAGACAGTAAAACTCCCAGTGATTCATTTCATCAAATGTAATTCTAATCTTTGTTCAAAAGTAGGTGATCCAAGCATAGATGTTCATATTGGCCTATCTAAATGTATCCAATGTCAACAAATAAATAATATTTGAGTGATTAATAGCGCAATTTAATACTCAGCAGTCAATGCCTTGTCTTTCTATGCTCAGTCTTTTCAAACTCTTCAACATATTATATGAAACAAATGCTATTGAGTTACAGTATGCAACTCTCAGATGATTGCACATTGCCCAGAAAGTCAATGTCACAATGCCTGGGTGATGTCTGTCTGTTTGTTTTTTTTTTCCTGGAATATGCACTTCATGTGATTCCTGGAAGCATGCATAAATAAATAAGCATTATTTTGATCAGCTACTGTCAGGATAGTGAATGTCATAAAGAGAACTCCAGTGAGGGAGGAAATGGGGTTTGTCCAGTAGCACTTAGATGCATGGCTCCAGGCACCCCTCCTTCTCTTGGGGTTTGCTGCCACTTTCCATAATTTCATCAGCATCAAAGCAGATGCCATATGCATGTTTCAGCTTCATAACCCTTTGCTGTCTGGAGACTTTGTGTCTGCTGAGGGTCTCAACTGACCACCTGCTCGAGAAATATGCAACATTGGTCACTAGATTTAAATTTCACCCTATGTCATTAATTGAAATTGAGCATTTAAAGTAGTCTGGTTATTAGTTTAGAGCTAAGTTTTAACAAACCAAAATATGACAAAACATATTTTAGTGTTAGAATATGATTTATATATTGTTGAGATTCTGCATTTTTGACTCCACATTACCAAAACAATTGTGTTAGCCTTGGTACAAAGCCAGAAGATCCAAACAATACAGTGTGTTTAATTCATTTAAATGCTCTTTACCATCTATTTAGCACCTGTCTCTGGACTACCACCTACACACATACAGTGTGTATATTTTCTTCTCTTTATGCATAGTTTGTGATGAGTGTTGCTGTAGCTGACAGTAGCTGGCCAGCCCACGCATACCTGACACCACAGCCTGTGTGTCACAGTGAGAGGGCACAGTCTCGACTATGCCAAGACCATATGAACAGAAATACAGGAATATCTACAACAATCCAGTTAAACAGTACAGTTGTAGGAAGTAACAGCATCATCTGAAAAATCAACTTGCAGCCACATTGACTGCATTAATAAATATACTAACATATATATCAGATAGTATTTCTGCACATTGTAATTGTTTTCACTATAAAACATATCCCAAGACCACAGGAAATAACTGTTAAGAGAAACTAGACACACAATGGCTAGCACAGGGAATTATTTTCTCACTTGCTCATTAAAGAGTCAGGGGTCTTAATTGCTAATCAATTGTTAGCCCTTTTCTGACCATGAACCATGGTGTCGGGCAGCCAAACAGAATATTAATGTAGTCCTTCCTGCACAATTGATCTTTTTGGATTTACTGACTCACACACTGTTATTACTCATCAACTGATGTCAGTTGTATTGTTGGAAGTTTATATACTTATACAACAATATAAAAACTGAATTCTCTCCTCCCTCAGCAGCCATTATTGAGGTGCCCTTGAGCAAAGCATTTAACCTGACATTACTCCAAATAAGTTGGCAATAAGACTGTACTGTATTGGCCAGCTACCAGTAGAGAATGTGTGTAACTATTAATGCAAAACTGGACGGTTCTGTAAAGGGCATGTTTGCTTAGCAAGATTTTAAGAAGTCATGGATCATTTAGTTAGAGATTAGGATTCAGGAAATGCCTCAGTATCTCCATGTTAAACCATCAAGTCCTCCAACTTTAACACCCATATGATGATTGTCTCCACCCTCTCATATGACCCAGCAATCCCTCCTGTACGGAGTCAGGTGTCTTTTGAAATTGCACCCTTCTTGGTGTTAGGTGCCAAAATGAAAATAGAATAACACGAATTAGGTTCTTCGAATGGGTTTGTCTTAACTACAGATTAGATTTACTTTTTTATTTAGTAGCCGAGGGCTGTGCTTTATTTGCCATTTGTGACTCACAAAAGAAAAAATGCAATAATTAACCAAAATTAATACATAAATGGTCAATTGTCATCTTCTGTAGTAGCATAGCATTCAGTAGACCGGCACTTCTGTTCAGGGAGCGTGTGATTGACTCTGACATTTAAAGTGCTCCTATTGGCATCAGAAATGTTTTTCACATACAGATACGAGAGCCCAAGGAGGTTGCATAACAAATGGTGTGCCTTTTTTTTTTATATTACATGGTTTCAATAATCACAAAGTCAGAGATGGAATCCCTCTTTGATATGCTGTAGTCCTGTAGGAGAGGACATTGGGTGTCTTTGCTGGAGAAAACAGGTTGTTTACACTGCTGCAAACAAGTCATCATTGAGCTTTTCTGGTAAATTACAGATGGTTCTGACAGTGTTTTGCTTACAGGAATGTGTTGTACATAAAAGACCTAAAAACATTTCATTCTATTGAATTCATTAACTTTCTTTTAGTGCATTCAGCTGTCTGGTACCTTTTTTGGTGTCTGGCCCTGAAATCAAATGCTGCACACAAATAATATATTGTGAGATTCACAAAAATACCATTGCACAGGAATGTAGACAAAGACAGTACTTAAAGTGGTAGCACATTTTTATATGCAGCACCACGGTTTAAAAAATTTTATATTCACGAAGAAATAATGCATATTCAACCAGTTCCTTGCATATTTAAGCAGGGCCACAGTATTTCTGCAAAAAGTGTTCAAATTGGAAAAGTGCTTACACATTTTTACAATTGCTCTCGGGTTTTTTGCATAGAATAATCCAGTTGAGAGCTACTTTTACAGTACTTCCCGTGGGGTTCTTCACCGGAAACCTCATGCTATCCAGAGCTACCTCTATATTCTTAAGACCAAATCAAGCTGTTTTCACAAGCTGTGGTCTGCTCCTAAATGAACAGCATGCAACTTGGCTTTTTTTTTTTATCCAGTTTTAAATTTTAAAATACTGTAGGAGTGGCCTGTTTCAACATTGCTGAAATAGAGACTACTGATATCTCTGACATCTGGGAGAGCATCCATCAGGAGGTTTCTATAAGAGCAGGCAGCTGTGTAAGCACAGGAACACAACAGACTTTCTCTTTCTCACAGAGAGAACGACTCTGTGTAACCTGCACAGCTCTGTGCGTACAGTGAGGAATTGCAACCAAACTGAGTTTTATCAGCAAAATGTAATGAACTCTTTGCAAGTTAGGAGTATTAGAATCAGCCCTGTCCAACATTTCAGCATCCCTTTGCCTTGTTTGCAGCTCTTACAGCAGCTTGTTTAGACATGCCTTAGTTACTAAGATGTATTAAGGTTTGTGTAAGCTTTAATGATATTTTTAGTCTTTGACATTTGACCTATTGTTAATGTTATTTTTAGAATATGATTCCTCTCATGAATTCCAACTAATTAGATTAAGTTGTCTTGTTGTTTTTATTTAATTTACAGATATTTAAAATTAAATTAGTTTTGAAGCTAAGATTAATCATTGTGCATATCTCTCAGCAACACAGTCTTTCAAATACAAGCTTTGCATATCTAAATCAATTCATTCAATATATATCTTAGAAATACTGAAAAATAATTATACAATGTCCAACACTACAGGTCCTGAACATCATATGTACTAACAAAAGAAAAAGTGATAGCAGAAACACCTATGTGAAAGGTAAGGTAAGGTAATTTTATCAAAATCTCACAGGACGCCCTACAGTTAACACGCTGTGGTATGTGACAAAATGTGCTAATGAACAAAAGTTAATTGTGGTAAGAAAAGAAAAGGAATAGAATAGAAAAAAAAGACTAATAAGCACATAGCCTGTAGTAAACCAGAAGCAGGTCTGCACAAAATACACCAATGCAGAATAAGAACCTAGAATTTCTGCAAATGTGACGTTTACCCTCTAAGATAGCATCAGATGAGTTATAAGAGTTGAAAATACATTTGTATCAATTAGGTAGTCAGATAATACAATCTGTGCATATTTGTCATGTTACTTTCTGTTGGTGTATAGCATATAACAATTCAGATGAGATTTGATGTAGTATCATGACGAGTCATACCATTTTGTTTCTGTGCTTCTGTAATCTGTAATTTCACCTGCATTGCTGAGCACTAATGACCACTTCAAATCCATTACAGGTTTGTCAGGGCCATTCTGATAAGTGACTGTAATGTGCATGGCTCAGAGGTGTCAGATCCTTTAGTGCATATGTGGTCAGAGTATAGCAGAGTATATATGTGACCCACCTACTGTACCATTTACAGGCGCATATCCGAACATATAGCTACACATGGGTGTCAGTTACTGTAAAATATTTAAAACTGTTTAAAATGTAGTTTAAAACATCTGCCTTAAAATTGTCTGCAACTCTGATGACAGAAAAAACACAAGTAGTAACAGGGTTTATATTATTAATAGCTGACATGCTGTTACAGGGACAACCCACGTAGCTCATTATTTTTAATTATCCCTACCTTTTTAATGTGTTGCTGCTAGCCTAGTTCACATCCTCACTCTTCTTCCATTAGCCCATACTATTGTGGACCCTAGAGACAAAGCACATACAAATATGAAACCACAAACAAAAAGGAAACGTGCCGCAAATCAGAAAATACAAACATAAGCCAAAGGACAAACAAAAAAGAAATGGCTTCAAACACAATGAAAAAGGCATGTACAAAAAGAAAATGCTGCAAGTAGACTATCCTTAAGTGCTCCAGGATGCTAGGGGGAGTGATGAGCTCAATTTACAAAAACAACAGCAGGCTTGTTGCAAATACCTTGAGTTGGACACTATTATGTGCTCAATCTTTGTGACCCATCAGCTCAAACAAAGGCCAACAAAGGTAGAAAAGAAAATATTTAGTTTGTTTACCTCTTTCAACCATGGGTGTATTGTGGGAGCTTGCTTACTACTTCTTCCAAAAGCGGCTGTTGGTACTTCCTTGTCCTTCCTAGATGTACACATGAGCTCATCACCAGATTCACGAATTGGTATAGACTAAAACAGAAGTAAGAGAGAGTGAACATTGCAATTAAATTTGAGGGTTATTCTGAAACACAACTCCAAAGACATGCTAATCATTCTAGCAAATGTGTAAATAGGCACGTGTTTGCTAACAAGTTAACTGCCAACTTTGTGATACTGTGTCATAGTTAAGTTGCTGTTTACAGTTATTTCTAATGCCTCGTTCTGGCCAAAAAGGCAATTCAATCAATGTTGTTTTAAAGCTTTGGATTTTTAATGTAAATGTGCAAAGTTTTGTATCCTATTTAAATTTTAATATTAGTCCTTGAAAACCAGGACAATGATTATGGATAGCAGATGGTCAGAACTATTATCATAGAGGTCACAACTAGTGCCCATAAAGAAGAAGGCAAAAGGGTTGCAAACCCTGCAGGTAAACTGTATTGTGCATCATTATCATATGAAAAGGTGGATTATTGCAGTTATGACACCTATGACAGCCTTATTACTCCAGTATAGATTATTTCTGTTCTCTTTGAGGTTTACAGGTGATATATGGACAAAACAAACCTTATATACTGCAAACACAGAACATACTTATTTTCAGAAATATGAGGAAGGGTCCCACTGTGATTGCAAGAGTAGTTTACTGAAGATACAAATCTACAAAGCTGTGAAGCCACTTTAAAATGAAGTCAACATCCGATGCCCTAATTTATATGCTATTTTGGTATTTTGGCTGTTTGCATTGCAATCAAGCAGACTTCCTTTTAAACTGCATTTTGCAGTTGTGCAATCAGGCACATTCAGTGTAATTTGTCTGTATTTCTATTTTAATCACAAATGTAGGGAAGATTCCTAGGGCATCTTATCAACGCACATCTTTACATGCCATATGCTGAACGAAGATCATCACACAAAAGAAAATCACACACTAAGTAACAGTTTTTCTTCTCCTCCACCAGAATTCTTCCTGGAGCTGCTGGAGAACACAGAGAGGTCCCTGAATGAGATGTTTGTGAGGACTTATGGCAAGCCTTACATGCAGAACTCTGAGGTTTTTGAGAACCTGTTCGCCGAGCTGAAGCGCTATTACACTGGAGGGAATGTTAACCTGGAGGAAATGCTTAATGACTTTTGGTCACGGCTGCTGGAGCGTATGTTCACACTGCTCAACTCCCAATATGTCATCACTGAGGACTATCTGGAGTGTATCAGTAAGTACACCGACCAGCTGAAGCCCTTTGGAGACGTGCCCAGGAAGCTCAAGGCTCAAGTTACCCGGGCATTCATCGCTGCACGCACATTTGTCCAGGGACTCTCTGTTGGTCGGGAGGTGGCCCAGAGAGTGTCAAAGGTAAACCTTCTTATATGCTTCAGCAAAATTCAAGTTTTATAAAACACCCAAATAACTTTTTTTATCATGTACAAACCTAAGACAAGCACATATTTAACTTGATTTCACTTGCTGATTCTTTTGGAAAATATTCAGCAGTTGACTTCAGCTGAAATTAAGATTACATTCTACACAAGCTCAAGGTCTTGTTTGGTGTGCTGTAAGCACACAATTCCCCATGGTTTTTCACCACGAATGAGTTCCTCCCAGATACTTTTCTGACTAATGTGTGTTCACTTGGTGCATGGCTTTAGAAAGTCTGGGGCTCAAGGCAACTTGTTGTTAAAAAGCCACCGTTGAAAAGTAAAATAATTATTCAGGAGAAATAGCCAGACAATGAGAGAAGAAAAGAAAGTTCTTCCATCAATGTTTATTGCCCTATTTATTGCCTAATATTTGTTCATACATTATACAGGAGCCATTAATCATGTTGTAGCCTTAGTATTCTGTTTGATACGATGCAGTCTTAATGCAGCTCCTGCAGTATATCATACTGCCCTAGGAGTGTGTGTAATTTTGATCGTGTATAAAGTAAGATTAAAGGAAAAAGCAAGGGGCTAAGGCTTGGATTTAGTCACACTCAACATCAACAAGGCTGTTTCTACATGCCTTCTTATGGGTTGAGAGAAGCACTGATAAGCACTATTCTGCAAATCCCCAGCTGTATTACTGTATTGATATCAGGATTGGAAAATCAACACTCCTATAAATATTTATAGGCTGGTTGTACAGTATACTGTATAAACAGAAGCCAATGGAAATTTAGTAACCTACAATCATTAGAGACATGAAGACGCCGCTGTTCTCTAAGAAATCCAACATTAATGTTCTGTTAGTCCCACCATAGTGAACTGAGTGAACTTTAAACCCTATCTTCACTGCGTTTCAGTTCCCTGCGCGACAGTAGTAGTGGTGAGTCTCATTTAGAAGCAGCCACGGAGGATGTGTTGTTAGTATGCATTTACTGAGTTACACCCTGCATTTCTTAGAAGCCAGTGTGTCCCAGCTTCACCTCTTGACATTTCAGTGGGACCTGAGATCCAGGTCATGTGTCTGGGACTGCAGCCCTTTGATCCCCAGGGTATAAACTCATCTTGAGGGATTGGGTATAAGCATAATGGAATAAGACACCATACTAGAGATGTCTGTTGCACAGCGTGTCTAAGATGTGACATCCATGCTTATTGCTGCTGGGGTCTATATTGAATTAAAGCAGAAGATTGAGTACATTATTTTCTTTCACAGCTTAAGAGACATAACACAAAATCCAGGAAGCAGAAACCCATGTCTGGAGTCTGTGTCTCACAAATAAACCTCAAATGTATTGCAGATCATCACCCAAACAGTATATCTGCTTCTGTTTATTGAAACATCTTTTCTGGTTTTAGACTTTTATAATATTTAAAATCTCATATGCGTAAAAGTAACTAAAAAGAGTAATTCTGACATGTGAATGCACTCACTATGGTAATAGCAAATAATTTGACAAATGTGTGCAAAATGTGTGCAAATGTGCGCAAATGTGCATTTGAATTTCACAGTGATTTTATAAAATGCCACTACTATAGAATACCACCACTACTATTACGCCACATCTACAACCACTACTGATTTATTTTTTAATGCTGATATTAAAACCTCACCTCACCACCTCTAATCCTTCTGAAAACAGATTGCTCTTTATTTTGTGTTGCTGTTTTACACTGCTGTCTAGTGTGATATATTTTGGCAGGAATAATTTTAGAATGTTAGTGTATGACAAGTCAGCCTGTAGTCCGTGAGATGATGTGTGCAAGTCAGGGCAGGTGTATCTGAGCCTTCCCAAATGACCAGGATCAGGCAATTTCTCCACGTTGCAGCCTCAGATGTCATCCATTTTTTAATTCCTTCTCGCTTAACTACTGTAACTGTGTATTGTTACTCTGGTCTTAGCAGGAAAAAACATTTAAGAAGAACTGCTTAGACAAAATGATGCTGCCAGACTTTTATCATTTATATTTTAGTTCTTGTTTTAAAGGCACTGCTTGTCAGGTTCATGCTTACAGCTGTGATCTGCTAATTCCTCACAAACAAAATATCTTTTCTTCTTCTTCTCTGACAAATCTCCGTGCATTAGTGCGCTTTGGCGTAGGCTCTCGCATGATTTGACCAGAACGCCATTGGTCTCTTTCTTGAGCAGCTCTCATGATGGATTGCGGTCCAACATCGTATCTCGTCAGAGGTCTAGATACCCACGTTGTTCTTGGGCGTTGCACCTTCTTGTTTCCTCTTACTCTGCCTGTAGTGCAATGTTCGCAGTTCTGTTCTTGTCGATTTGGATTACGTGTCCAAGCCATTGATGTTGACGCTCATGAGCCTTTTGCACTACTAATTCGGTTTGGTTGAGAGCCTTTCTGATGTCTTCATTTCTCAGCTTGTCCTTTATAGAGAAATAGCCTTTTAGGGGTTCCAAAATCTCAGCTTGTTACAAAGGGTGACTGGACCTTTGTTACTCTGGGACATTTCATCAGAGCAGAAGTAATACCTTATTTAAACATAAAACTCTGCATGTGTTTTCAATTGGTGTCATATCATTCATATTTGTCTCTAACCATCTGAGGTTGCAGTGCACTATTCCTGTTTTTGT
>JAUBNQ010000013.1:10191046-10207476 GCA_032353495.1 Ctenopoma kingsleyae
CTGATCGTTTTCTTAGACTTTGCAACAGTAAACAGATCTTTAACTGTTATGTACATTATCTTCACTCAGTGTTTATTGTAAAGAGACAGCAATCACATGTAATAGACCTTTAAGTCTCAATCATAGGAAGATCCTGCATTATTTCTGCTTTCTGTCATTTAGATTACAGTGAACTGTACGTGTGCATGCACATTGTGAATGTTTTCCTTCGCGCATGCAAGTTTTCATTGTATTCTTGTTCATTGGATTGATTCCCATATAGTATAACACTGGAAGGGGGAGCCCAGAGAGGTGATATACAGTATAACTCATACTTATCTCAGTCAGTATCACAGTGGGGGTCTTTTTGAGTAAGGCACCTGCTACCCCGAGCTGTTCCAACATTGTACTCAGCAGCTTAGCGGCTTAACATATGTTATTGCGTGAGTGTGGAGCAGAGGTGTACATTAGGGTGTGCAACCATATAGATGGGTTTCTACAAATACAGATACTGTTGTACTGTTATAATAGAAATCACACAATTTTGGCCATAAGTGTGTTTCTGTGATCGTCTTACCATTTGAAAGAAAGAAAGAGGTTATGTAAATAGGAGGTAGACAGCTCTTTCATCACACATCTGTCACTTAATGTGAGTAAGTAAGGAATTATTACATATTGCATCTGACAAACATCCAAAGAGATCTATCTTACAGGGATATGCAAATGTAACTATGAGCATGCTATGAGGCAGTTTGGGTTACAGCTGCACCAAAGCCTTATCACTTCAGAGACACTGGCTCAAGCCAAAAGGTACAACAACCATAACATATTTATGCTTCACAGTTCACTGTTGTCATTCACAAAGCAACACTAGTATGCTGTCAAAGAGACACGCATAATAGGAGCACTGAACCTTACTCCTAACTGGACTGAACTCACAGACTTAATATATGAGAAAGAGAAGCAAAAGTAATAAAAATTCACTAGTACTGAAAATCCACCAGATTGATTTATTCTATACACATGTACCTGTAGAGAAAAGCAAAGGGTAGTGTTTAAAAAAACAAACAATCTTGGCGCTTACAATTGTGCTCATACCCCTGGTAGAAAAAAATACAACTGGCAGAAAACCTTTTATTTATTTAGAGATAGTGGTCAGGTAAAGCCATTCATTATCATAGAATTGTGAGTGACTCATTCAATCATAATTGCCTGAATGGCCCTTATTAAAAGTTTACTTAATAATACTGAATAATATACTGACAAGTTGACACACACAGGTTTAAATTACTTTTAAGGTTACTGACTTGACTGCACTGACTCTGCTGGGTACTGAGCCATAGGAAAGGAACTGTCAAAGGACCCATACGAAAAGGGGGTTCAACTTGATATAATGGGAAAGGTTATACAAAGATATGTGAGTCATTATTGACATTATCATTTGAAAATGTCAAATAAAAGTGTTCAAATCCTGATAAAGAAGTGGAAAATTAGGGATCCTGTTGATACCAGGCCATGCTAAGCTGGACCAATAAAGATTTCAGACACAACTGCAAGGAAAAAATTAAATTAGGATGCAAAGAAAAAGCCACAATCAACTTCAGATGAACTACAGGCTTCTCAGCAAAAATGTGGTATGGCTGGAGCTATTTTTGTAAAGAATTATTGTGCAGTATGTTAGAAAATATTGGAAAAAATCAGCCTGGAAGTTGTATTTGAGACGTATTTGGACATGATATATATTTGGACTTTTCAACATGACAACAATCTAAAATACAAGGTCAAGTCAATTTTTCAGTGGCTCCAGCAGGACAAACTGAAGGTTCTAAGGTAGCCATCACAGTCTCCTGACCTCAATATCATTTAGCTTTTCTCAGGATATCTCAAACAGCAGTTTATGCAAGATATACCAATAATTTATGGAACAGAGGCTTTTTGCCAAGAATATGTAGCTTTAACACCTGAGAAAAATAAATAGCCTCATCTATAACTGTCACAAAATATACAAGCCGTTGTTGTTTTCATTGTGCTGTTCTGTGATGACTTATAGTTTAGCATTAGTCCCATTTTATTAACAATAAAAGAAATGTGTTTTGTCTGAGCACTCATGTCATCTTTGCCATCAAGTATTTTCTGGG
Organism: Ctenopoma kingsleyae; assembly: GCA_032353495.1. Taxonomy (NCBI): domain Eukaryota; kingdom Metazoa; phylum Chordata; class Actinopteri; order Anabantiformes; family Anabantidae; genus Ctenopoma; species Ctenopoma kingsleyae. Next base: position 10,193,164 of record JAUBNQ010000013.1, read on the forward strand.
CTACATACTTTGTGTACGTCTCAAGCTAGTAATTGAAAATATGCAAACTCAGAGCTGAATGCAAAGATTTAACACATGAGTGCTGATTACTTTTTAAAATCTGAGCATTTATATAGTGGTATATGTAATATTTCTAAGTTGATTAAATAAAACAAATTTGGAGGGAATTATACAGATCAGGTAAAAATGGACAAAAAAGAAAACAAACCTGCAACATGGTGGAGAATTTGTAGAGGTGTGAGGTTGTTGTAGTCACACTCATCTCTTGGTTTCCATACACCTGAAATTCCTTGGCATGTGCTACTTAAGTGTGAAAATATTTTAACACCCCGTCGTGAATGTTTTACAAAGAATTAAAAGGTATCACCAACACTTTATTAAAAGCTTTCCTGGGGAAAAGTTTGCCAGTGTCAGATGTTAGAACAATATATTAATTAAGCCACTTCCACCTAGTATTAAAATCTGTATAAGAAAACACAAATTTACTAGATGTAAGTGCACGCAGATCCTACATTTGGAATTTAATTGGATCAGGCTCATATTGTTATCACAGCTCATGAACAACAAGTTAAAAGGTTGCCTTACTCTGCCTCTTTGTGCAGTCTCAAACAAGCCTGACAAAGAGCCACTGGAGACCTTCTGAAGTGCAGTTCTCATTTCAACTTACATATAGCCCAAGAAATGCAAAAGTGTAGATTTGTGATCTGTTTTACAAAGACCCATACACTGTGTGGGGTCAAGTGTAAACAAAATGTTTATTCAATTTCATTTGGATTGTATCCAGAAAGGTATGAGGCACTTCAAAGTGTAAAAGGGGTTTCTGAAGTTGTAGACAACTGGTTGTGGATGTTTTTGTAGTCGCACATAAATGTTAAGAAAGCATGTTTGGTTAATTAAATGATGGCAGGCAGGCAGAAAGGGAAAGTGAGGAGAGAATTTACACATACTGTAATATATAAAATAATCATTTTTCCTAGAACTGGGCTAAAGTAGTTTAGTTTTCATGGCAATAATAACTTTATTTTTCAGGGACCAACTCATCCAGCAACTACAATGCTAATTCTCCACTGCTTCATAAAGTTCAGTGATTGTATAGATTTATCTTTTTTTTTCTTCATTTAGATTAATTCCATACGTTGTGACTTCTTTCTCAACGACTAATGCTGGCAGCATAAAGGCTCTGCTACTTTTCATATCTGTCAATACATTAATAAGGCACACTGGCCCCATTACACTCTAGGCCGCCTGCCTCTCTGGGGAACAAGGGCAGCAGGGAGAGAGCAGGCCTGCCGATGATTGCTCTGTTCTCTACAGAGCATAGCTTCCTTTTAATCATCTCCCCTTTTCAAACTTCTCTTGTTGTAGCCTTGAGCACGAAGTCACCACTGCTTCATCAATATTCTGTCATTTTTTTACCACTGTGGGATCACTGTGTGATAAAATTTGCTCATAATGATAAACCATATTGCCTAACTGCGTAGTTACCAGAGGACTGAGCAACTGGTTTAAGGCAATATTATGTAAAACAAGCCACTAAATCTGACCATACATCCTTTTATATTTATATATATTGACTGTATGTAAAGAACTTACATCACTTTGTCATTTATAAGAGATACAACTGGATTTTGTTGTGTGAAACAGAAATTCAGTGAAGAATAGACTAAACAAAACTTTTGTATTGACGTGTGAGAAATGGTGCATCATTTCGTGTCTCTAAATAATTTTGGTGCTTTTTCAAAACACATTCTACTTTATTGATATTATTTTGTGAAATGATCAAATTAACATAAAGATATAAAAGTCCCTGGTTTGTAATTATGCATCTCTTGCAACAGCACAGTTTGTGCTATTTCTGGAACCAGCATTAGTTTGTCTTTGTCTTGTGTTTTTTTAAAGGTATAGAGAGATTCATTGTCACGTTCAATTAAATACATGATGAATTATTTCTTTTACAAGAGTTATGAAGACTGTTGTCAAACAACTGAGTGATTGAATTCAGTATTCAATGTTCTCTCACTGAAGTGTGGAATCAAAGCTAAATTTTACAGCACAGTCAGACAGTGTAGTAGAAAATCAAATATAATATATTGTGAAATTACAACAACACATTGTGTAGGACTTCTTTAAGGAAGCAATTTTTAATCTTTAAGTTTGTGTAACATTGATAAGTGATAAATATTCATTACTTTTGTTTATTGCCTCAATGGTATCTCCTCCTCAGTTTCTGTCAGTTAGACCATTAAGATGGATCTCACGGAATTTCCACACTGTGTGAAACCCTGGCTGCAAAATCAAACAAATGCAAAATAATAACCAGCTTTGAATAACAATAGAATTTCACTTTATGTCAAGTATCTATTCCCAGGAAGCAGTACAATGACAATCACACAGTGCTGTCACTGATGGTGCTGTCACCAGGAGATATAAGAAACATATGCACATTGACCCAAATCAGGCTTTAGTGAGATGTTCATGTTAAATCATGCTGCAGTATTCTGCTGTGGAACGTTTATGCTAGGGCACAATCAGTTGTAATCAAGAGTTGAAGAAAGTGTGATGGCCTGCAGAATGATGCTAAAAATGGATTTATCATGGTACATAGCGTGCTTGCAACAGAGGACAGAAACCACCACAGTTCTGTCATATCAAACCACATTTGAGTTCGAAACTGATTGTGCTGTTTTCTAACCACAATTTGCTTTGGTGTACCACTCCCATCTGTGTGCATACTGCAAGATAAACAGCTGGGCGATGGCTTTCTAGTTTCATCTATTGTGAAATCACATAGAGGAAACATGTTTCCTTTTGCTCTCTGTTGATGGATATTGATTCGATGGAAAAAGCCCACATCTATATGCACTTTGCTAGTTACCTGCTCCAACCAACACAGCCAGTCACCTTTGAGATGAGTGTCTCTGGACAAGGACAAACAAGACCTGACAAAGTGGAGACAACTGCTACTCAAAACATCACAGAGGTCATTTACATGGCATGCTTTGGGCTTGCCAATATTTCTTTTACTCTACCAATTTTTTGATATGTTGTAAGGGTTTAGAGCCAGATGGCAGGTCTTGGTTGAAAGAATATGCTGTTTATGGATTGATCTGATCCAATAAGGAGGTCTTTATGATGTGTTAGACACCAGATTAAATAGCTCCGTCTGGGGACACGCACCCGCAGGGACTCAGCCCCCTGATACTTGACACTGAAGCAGTTGATCTGTTGCCTTCGCGACCAGATAGTGCGCCCAGACTTATATAGAGTAGTGTATTAATTTTTAGGATTGGCTCAGTCAACAATATAACTTGAACAAGAATGTGATGAAGAGGCAGAGTTATTCTAACTGAGGCTTTCCTGCTTGTGAGAAACTATTTGGTCTGTCCTCAAAATGGTCACTGGTCAGGGAGAGACTTATGGCATGGCCAAGGTCTCGGTATGAGCAGAACCAACTCCCTGACCTCTGTAATTGAGATGCAGGAAGAATACTGCATTTGTATCAAATGAAAAACTATTTTAACACAGACAGGAGGAGCAGTTGCCAGGGAAAATAAGTTGATCGAGGAGTTGTCTGCCCCTTGTGGTTTAGTGGTAAGACCTGCTGCCGAGTCTATGATTAGATTGAACAAGCACTAATTTAGCTCAGACTTGCAGCAGAGGGATATGCTCTGTGTCAAGCAGCGATGACACCCACAGATAGGTGCTTGAAAAATGACAATTTTTAATTTAACAAGATAGAAGTCTCTAAACTATCAAAGAAACAGAATGGCTGATAAATTGTTTTTTTTTTTGTTTTTTTTTTGGATTGTGATTTTCCTTTCTATCGAGAAAAAAAGGAGATTTAGCATCTGAGAAGAACAGCTAGGGGAGACACTGAACACCAGAGCTCAGATGTGGCACCAATGCAAGTATGATGTGTGTGTTTTTGAGTGTAAAAGTTGGAAGGATAGTCTGGCCACATATTTCTTTTTTTTTTTTTTATTGAAAGGCAGATAGCACATCTAGGCATCATCCCACGGTCAGATAAGCGCTCAGGCCCCCTGACATTGTGCTGTTGCCAGGAGTGTGACTGCAGCTTCAAAGCCAGTGACACGTCAGCTTTTGATCTGAGAATAGGCAAGGGCATCTGAAAACCACTGGTCAAAGCACAGCTCACTCACATTGCTGTGCTGAGCTGAAAGGTGGTACACAGCTGCCACCCTGTTGCCATGCATGCGCATTTATGACCAACATTTCTGTGCACTCAGCTGCGTGCACGCAGAAACAAGACAGAATGATAAATATTGTAAGAAATACTTTGAGTGTCTGTAAACAGACTTTAAGCGTGCTAACACCATTATCTCACTGATTCATGTTGTTGTTTTTGGAAATAATTATTCTTTGTAAACATTTCCTGATGTTTGTCCATTCAAGCAAGCCAATTACATTTTACAGCAAGTAAACATTGTACGGTATACCCGGGATGTTTGGACAAATTTCATTTGTGGTGAGGAACGGTTATGTTTAGATTATGACAATTTAAGCTAAGTAAGTGTTAATACATTACAGGCTACTTTTCAGTGCTGTTTACTCCCAATTAATCTTCTGTTTGTGGCTATTTTATGTTTTTGTTTTTCTGTTTTTTTCTTCTTCACAAGTAAAGAAGAAACTACATGTATTAAGTGACAGAAAAATTAATGGCAACAACAATCATGCCCTGCTGTTCATTTAAATAGTGGCACTCAAGATATCAAAAATGAACATATGGAGAAATCATAGAAGAGAAAAGCTGTAAGAGCAGTACAGAGATTAGTAGACACTGTATGTGGGAAGAGAGAGTCCAAAGGCTTTATTCACAAAGCTCCTTAGAATAGAAGACTGGTCTAAGATTGTAGGTCAGCTATCCATGAAACCTTCACTTTCACTTAGGACTGAGGTAACAGAAAGACCAGAGAAAGTTGGGTCTAGAGTCATAGCATGAAGGCAGAAACAGAGAAAAGCACAATGAAGTAATATATGGTTTATGACAGGAAGCTGAGAGACAGAAGGTAAAAGACAGAATATTACTGAGGAGGAAAAGAGAGAGCAGGCAAAACTACACTTTACACTACAGCTTTTTCTCTCTTCAAGATTTATGAGATCCCTCATAAATAAATAAATGCCTAATAATACATAATCATAAGTAATCTGTATATTAAGATAAACAAAAGCATCATAAAAGAAGAAATGTTGTGATAATCTATAATTTAGTTATTTTCTTCAAATTAAGTAGTGTGTACCTTTGTGCCACAGAGCTCTGTTGTTTTAAAAAATATTAAAACATGTTACTGCATCACTGCACTGGATGAAGTGTTCCTTCACTACAATATATCTGACTAATGCATTGTATTGTAAATAAAGTCCACATAGACTGTTTGCTGCTGTAAATACTAATTAGAGCAACAAACGTGGAATAATCTCCACAAATACACATTTTATTTCAGTTTGAATAATATTTTTGAGAAATTACATTGCTCTGCTTTTTTTAGGAAATGGCTGAATCATTTCGAAAAATCAAACACTTGCAGGTCTTTTGTAATGATTGACAGTTGGGATTGAGGTTGAGAGTCACACAAATAGGGAGATTGGAAAATATTCAGGGACAGATTAACAACTTGGTGATTTTATGTTTATCATGAAAGAAAACTGTAGAACAAGTCCAGACTAAGTGTCTATCTTTAAACTTGCACTGTGTGGAACAACTATATATAAGTTGTCCAGCTCAACCACTGAACTCTTTAGCACATCCAAACCTAAAACAACTTTTACTACAACATGTATTAATATTTGCACTGTTTTTCTGTAATGTGACATCTAGCAGTTCTAGCCCACTGTAGCATCTGTTTTATGATGTGTATAATTGAAGAAAACTATTAAGAAAGTGAACACAGTTATATTTGTGCATGTCCTACAACCTGGATGACTGAAATGCTTTACAGTCTTTATTATGCAGCTGAATATTATACATATTATATATTATACAATATATAACAGTGCTTTCCTAAACATCTTTAGACACACAGTTTCCTTTAACGGTGGGTGAGAAGTAGTTGGGTAAGCAGTCATCCATGAACTACAGGGTTAGTGGTTTGATTCCTGGTTCCTCGAAGCCACGTGTCGTCCTTGGACATGTGTCCTTGGAAAAGACACTGAACCGTAAACCTTGGGCACCTTAAATGTAACAGCCTGCCTACAACAATTTCCGTTTGGGGATAAATAAAGTAACATAAAAACATGGCACAATATTAAACCCTAAAGAAATTGTAATACACTATAATTTTAGAAGCATACAAACACGTTATAGAGTGAAACCATTTATTAAATGATTAGTTAATGGTTTTAAATGCTAACTGACCCTTAAGTAAACTTAAGCAATTTTTTTTTGTTCTAGACAATTTTAACAACCTTTCAATTAATCAATTAATATTTATTTAATTGTTCAATTAAACTGAGCAATGATCAGGTACACACAGGTGTGAGTTTGGCACTATCCTGCTTAAGGTGACACATCATTGAAATCCTGTCAAGGAAAAAATATAATACACATAAATGATCATGGCTTATAAGTCCATTATGTAAATGTTTCTGTTAACTGCCTTGTCAGCCCTCATTACACAACTTTAGGCATCACGATCTAATACAACTTTTAATGTCATCAGGAATCTGAATAGCTATGATGCATCATGATAGGATGTCAATGAAAGCAAATACATCCCAAAGTGAGGCAAGGAGGTGTTGTTCTGTCTGTCTGTGAACCTCAGTGTGCTTTTTAATGTAAAGATCAGCCCTGTCGCTAACAGCTAGTTTATCATAATGAAGGTGTTTGGTCTACACTCACGCACTCATCTCTGCCTCCTCACCTAACATTCTCACACTGGAGTGAAACTGTCGACATGACTCTCCTGAACGTAATGTCTTTTATTAACCGCCCTACTAACTGTACTTCTGTTTCCATGGCAAATACTCATTCAATGTGAGACCATGTGGAGATTCATGTGAAGGTGAAGTTTGATGTGAAACACGAAAGAAACATAATTAGAAATATAATTGGTTTCAATTTGAAACATGTTCCTCACTTTCATTCCTCTCTGTTGTTCCTTTGTTGTTGCTTTCATCCCCTAATTTCTCAATACATAGTGCCATCTAGTGTGCATTACAGCCGTTTGCATGCCAGTGTTGCAGTTGCATTATTTAATCATAAGCAGTGTGCATTGAAGAGGCTTCTCCAACAGACATATTCATTATTGTGTGAAAAGGCTCAACCTTTTGTTTTCATCTGAAACTGAACTGGTTGAAGCATCAGGTAGTTTTACATTCATCAAGGACTTATTGATGATAATGTTTTATTCTTTACTTTGCTTGGCAGACGCTTTTATGCAAAACGACTTACAAGGAGCTAGCGCTGAATGTTTTGCTCAAGGACACACCTGGCATGAGGGATGGGCTAGGATTCGATCCTGCCACCTTCTGCATCCCACTCTGATGCTTATCCCATTGAGCTACCAGGCTTCCCACTGGAGTTTATGTTGGTGGTTAAAGTAGGAGCATTCAACATTCACTCACTCTGTATAATGCCTGTATGGCTACGTACAGATTTAAATGTCAATAGAGTATATTAAACATATTGTCAGTGATGTCTGCTATGTGCTTAACTAATTAAAGGAAGTGAACTGTTTATCACCTTTCACCAGTGCCAGTACCATTGCAGAACTACGTTTAATTGAGATGCAAATTATCTTGTTTTTATCAGGCACTTTTTATCATATTTGCATTACGAATATGTGAGTTTCCTAATTGACACTTTTTCACAAGCCTGGTTTTGCTGGCAGGTCCGGGGCAAACTGTGGATCTCTCACTTGTTAAACTAAAGTTAATGTGTGAGGTTTAGTCAAACATTGCCAGTCAATCTCTTGCATTGAGTGCAGCTTTGACCCTCTGGGCAGTGTCAGAGCTGCTGAAGTGCTTTGGCATCAGTGTGACAGGATTAACACATCAAAAGCAGTGTCAGGGCCTACAGCAGCATCACACAGTCAGTACAGCACCTTTCATGTTCTGCTCAGGTTCACCACAATTTCACGTAAGCCAACAGCAAGTCAGACAGAAAAAGATAATGGGGCCAACTTGCTGCTATCAGGCTTTCCCTCAGCTTCAGTGAAATATGTCAAATTCTGTGTGCTTGATTAAAGATCGGAGTTCAACAGGCTCAAGTCAGGAAACCATATCTGAGTGTGTCACATGGCCGAGATGCAAAGGTGCATTTAGATCTGACATTCAAACTGAAATTATTGCTGCAAGCCTGCATGATCTTACTTTTCATGATGCAAACCTTTAATTGTCAAATATGGAAAGAAAATTAAATCCAAATAATTTTTGGGGGAATCAAGGTTTAAGATGTCTCAGGGTTAAATTGCATGATTTATAATCCCTTTGATAAGATGTGGTAATAAGGGAGGGTGAGACAGTTTTACAATGACTTTACAAATGCGGCACATCTTGAGTAAAAAAAAAAAGGCTAAAACTCAGTTATGACATACAGTGGTTACTTTCACTCAAATGCAACATTTACACCTACCATTTTACATACTGTGTATCACAAATGTCAGGGATCGCTGTCAGTGCTTGTATTTTCTTTACAATTATTTTACAAAGATATATGGAAATGAGTAAGACTCTTGTAATGCTTCAGGGGCTAGAAGTAAAGGAATGCAGTAGGTGTGTGGGAGGGCTGTTGTCATATTGCGTGTTATGTTTTGTATTTCATTTTCTGGCTCGGGAGAAATCATGTCTTTAACAAACTCATTTCCAGATAATATTTTCTTTTAAACACCTACATTTCCTGTATTCTAGTCTGTACTGTATAATCTGTAACTTTAGGGTTACAACTGCTCTGTTTGAAAGCAGACTTAATTTGTTTATATGAGTTTTGTCTATCTTTGCTTAGGTGGTTGACATAAAAGAGAAACTGAAGTTGTCCAAGAAATTTTGGTCCAGCCTTCCTGAGGCGATGTGTGTGGAGGACAGAGTGATTGCTGGAAATGCCACTGATGAGGAGTGCTGGAATGGACACACTAAGGGCAGGTAAGGACGCCAGGACCCAGGGCTAATGCAAGCTAGTACAAAAGGTTACGTAGAAGTCCAAAGTATGTTAAACTGGCCTAATGTTAATCAGTCTAATCCTAGAATTAAGAACCAGATTATTTACTTTTGGTGCCTAAAACTGTGCTGTGCAAGTGTCCGGCATATTTTGACTGTGATTTTTCAACTCAACAAATCTAAAAAAAGTCTAGAGCTGATCATTTTGGTCCATTTATACACCCTGTAATATTTAGTATCATTTTCTTTAACACTCTTCACATTTTCATTGGTTTTATTTTATTAAATTTGGGGTTTTTTTGTCTTCTTTCTGCTTATGCTATTAATCTGATTTTATTTTCCAGGCACATATTTGCATGAACTCTGCAAATGCCTGCAGCCTTTGCTGAGGTCACAGTTACTGATTTGAGCTACTACAATTCATAGCATCCAATTTACAGTCAAAAAATGTTCAGTGCTCTTATTTAAAATTCTTTAAATGAATAATATGGAACTAATATTTTAACCTACATACAGGTATCTTATCTGTCATGTACAGCTGCAATTTTCTGTGACCTGAAAGAAAAGAATATTATCAGTGAACTCAGTCAAGGACTTGCATACAATTTAGAAGTGTATATTATTTGGAGTGAGTTTAGCTTACGACAGTCAATATGTCGACAGAGAAATACGTCAGAACATTACCCAACATGATTGGCTCAAATGTTCATTTTGCTATCACTGTTTTGTCCTTAATAACCAAGTGCTGCATGAGGTGTTTCTTATTAGACATAGTAGTGGTGATTATCGGAATTGTTGGCCTTGAGCTCAGAGAACAAATTTGTCTGGCATCATGAATATTGACTAATGATCACCATCTTTATTGTTCTTTTTTTATATCCACCTTGTGAAGAATAACTTCAATTTTGTTTCATTTGTTGTATTTTTAACCTAAAGGTACTTTCCTGAAGTTCAAAAGGATGGACTCACCAATCAGATGAATAATCCTGAGGTAGGGGTGGACATCACCCGTCCAGACACTTTTATCCGCCAGCAGATCATGGCTCTGAGGGTGATGACGAACAAGCTGAGAAATGCCTACAATGGCAATGATATTTACTTTCAAGACTCAAGTAAGCTATTTGACACTTTTCCCAGGCAGACACTGCATGGTAGTTGTTCACTTAATGTACACTAGTAATGATCTTTTTAGCTCAGTTTTAGGTCCTCACCAACTGCTGACATTACTATATGGCTAAATGTTCCACTATTGCCTAGTTTCTAGCTCTTTCTGCTTGAAAAATAGGCTGATGCACGTGAGTGTGAATCAAAACAGATAAATTCCTGAAAGTAAAGCCAAAACGTAAAGACCCAAAATGGTCCATATTGCAGACTTAGGTGATAACTCCCTGATGATGAACAGCACCCTTTACATGCACATTTTATCATTGATATAAAACATATATTAATAATGCATGATGTGCTCAGTCTGGCTTGTGTTTTGTTATGGTGTTGTAGGTGATGAAGGCAGTGGCTCGGGCAGCGGCAGCGGCTGCACAGAGGTCTGCCCCACAGACATGGACGGCGCTGCCACCGAAGCACCATTGGTGAAAGCTGACCGGAGCGGGCCTGTGGATGACTCTGCCCTGCTCCATGTACCCTCTGTAGCCCTGCCAACCATGCTGGCCCTCTCAGCCCTGGCACTCCAACGACAATGGAGATAATGCTGGAGGAATGGGCTAAACATGAACAGCTGGATTTTTTTCTCTTTTTTGCAGTTTTTGTATTCAGTAAGATTGGAGTTACAGTCAAGCAGACAGTATTCAGGCTGCCAGCCTTGAGGCTAGAGGAGTCTGCTCTGAAGAAGAGAGCAGCCACGCATCGTGATTTCCCACTTTCCCAAAGATCATGCAGTGCCATCCTGAGACTTGATATTTTATGGCATCACTCCACCATCTAACACTGATGTCGATCCAACTCAACAAACTCTGCCTCAGAGATTGAAAAAAAAATTCTTGCACATATGGCAGGTATTAATGTAGGTCTTCATGTGGTAAAAGCCAACACGCACTTTGATTGTTTAGATTTTTTTTATGCAGTTTTTTGTGAGAATGTGGTTCTTTGACGCACCTAAAAGAGGCATATTAAATTTAATATATGTTTAATATTATATTTTAAAACAAATACAAATGATACTTATCTAAACTTCATAAAATTCAGGAACATGTGGTTTCCACCTGAAATATAGATTGAGTCTCATCATTAATCATGTGCCAATTATTGATTTTTAATGAAAAAATATTCATCAAAAATGTCATGTTTTCATGTTTGTTTTTAGATTAGTCACTGAATTATGTTGCTTCATGTTATGGTTTAGATCCATTTCAGCCATCATATATGACAAGATTCTAGGTACACTTCATCGTGACTTGGTCATGGATCTGTTCCGCTTGTATCTATCCACTGAAACCATTCAACAGCCTTTTTGTGCTCACATTTTGTTAAAAGAAATAAAATTGACATATTGACATTTTTATATACTAATTTACACATTTATTATCTGCAATATATTCTCACACCATGATGGTTTCTCAGGCTTTGCTTCGGGAGCAGACAGTATAGCCAGAAGTGTTACGGTGTTTGAAGTTACTGTCATACATAAAAGATTGCCACCAATCCATAGAAGTGTTACTATCATAGCAATGCAGATTTTTTGTTGTGGGGTTCATGTAAATCTGTAAAATCAATGCATTTGTGTCAGAGTGGGCTAAACAAATTCTAAACCTCACTCATTTCTGCTTTTATCAGTGGGTTATGTCTCCATTAAGTGAGTGGCTATGCAGTGTTATACCTGCATACAAAGCTACTTAATACGGAGATACACAAACACACATTTTCTAAAGATATTTAAATGATTCCTAAACATACTCTGGTGACAGTACGAAGGCTTATAAAGGAAGAACAAAAATCATGACCTTTGCTTAAGTGGACATGCACAATCACATCCATTCAATACAGAATCACTAAAGGGTATCTTGTGCTGCTGTAAACTTTATGTTTGATTACATTAGCAGCAAAAATGCTTAATAGATACTGGAATTGCATATACTGGAGCAAAAAGGGTGTGTTTGCCACTTTTGCAAGCTGCATGTGATTTAATAGCCAAAGCTTATTCTGTTTTTGCTGTTTGGACAAAATAGACATTATGTTAAGCATTGCAGCAACAAAATAAAATACTGCCACACAGCATTTTAAAAAGTTGCAAGTTATGAAATTTCCTAAACAATTATTACCACAGTTATGTAAAATGTGAGAAAATTATTAAGAGAAAACAGCACACAGTGGGTAGTGGAAATGCAAAGAAAGGGTCCCTAAATTTATCTTCAAAGCTCGAATGGTTATGTCTGCTGCAGCGACAGGCTTGAAGCCGACCACAGTCACCTGTGAAATGAGAATCTGTGGAGACTGGACAGGGCTGAATGCTTCAGTGAAGCTCCTCAGTAGAGCGTACTTAGAGAGAATGTGAGAGGCCTGGCACTGCTGAGGGGGGCGGACAAAACCACCCTGTATGTACGTCCACTGTTCTCTGAGAGCCCGTCAGCTCCATAACCATCAGGCCAGCTAAGCTTACATATCCACAGAATTAGCCGGTGTTGTACATTTTGCAGTATATCAGTAAATGTTTGTTAAGCTTTTCTATATTACATTTACATTTTTCATTTTCATTCACGTTGCAAGAAAAAAGTATAAAGAAAATCTGTCAAATATGTAATTTAAAGGGGATTCTTTATTATGACTATTGATCTTACAGGATGCCCTTTTTATGTTTTGTATCATTGAGCTTTTAATGGTAATATTTTTCCAATAAAATATTAAAAATTATGTCTGGTCAGACAAACTATCTGAAAAATAGAATGAACAGGAAACACTACAAGTTAGCATTTTTACAATCAGTATTTGAATTCAGTATTGTATGAATTCAAATACTAATGAGATGAACTTTATTTGGAGTTTGAATATAATTTCAAAGTGGAAGAAGACAAATTAAATAAGCAAATATGCCTTACTGATTTTCAGTGCAATTAAGATGATTGCATTTGTGTTTTGTTACTGTTCTTGAGAATAAATATTTATTAAAAACATTCCAATTAATTTGTATTTGTGGTGACTTTTAAAAATACATTGTTAAAAGTACATTTTTATGGAAATGAATTGTAGAAAATTAGGTTTTGGGAATCTGACTGGAAATGTACCACATCAGTTAAAGTAAACATTAATTTTCATTTTATGTGGATACTACATGACTCAAATCATTCTTCCTAAGTGAAATTAGATTTAATCATTCGTAGTACAAGTGTCATTAATTTACTGGATTACTGAATGTTTTCTTCTTGTAGGGCCTACATAACATTGTAGATTGTGTGCTCCATCTCTTCTAAATTTAAATGAGTAAATGTGTTTTGGAACAACACAACAAATCTAGGCTTCCTCTGTGTACTTTCTATTTGTGAAGTCTGCTTTTATCAGAGGTTCAAAGCCTCTGTTTCTCCGCTGACGCAGGTAGAGCACAAAGATAAGGAGAAGCACAAGAAGACCGATGAAGACTCCCCCCAGAGTGGAGCCCAGCACAAACACAGTCGGCCCTCCATCTGCATCTGTAAAGATGAATTACAGGTGGAGTTTACATGGGAATATTTTGCAGCAGAAAAGCATACCTAATGTAGATGTCATTCATTATGTTAAAGTAGGTTGTTTGAGCGATTGACAGGTTGGATGAGGCTGTGAAGCAGCCTGAGTGATTCAGCATTACACATCAATGAACTTATGCTTCAAACTTTCTAGTGTAGTTTACACTAAACTAAACTGTGCTAAATTTAAATAAATTGTTTGACATTTTAAGGTGGAAAAGTTTATTTGTCTTCTTGACTGGCAATAGCTAAATGAGATAATGTTCAGTCAGTAGTCATAATATCCCATTAAAACACAATTTATCATTTTTATACTTACAGTGAGTTTTGTATGGAGTAAACAAACAAGATAAAATATGTTCATTAATGAGCTGTAGAGGGATTGGTGAGTCAAGCTAGCTGCCTCTAAGCCAATATGCTAAGCCAAGCTGACCAGCTGCTGGCTGCATAGCTTCATATTTAACGTACAGTTTCATGAGTGGAATTGATCTTATCATCTAACTCCCAGACAGTGAATAAGTATATTTCCCAAAAT
>JAUBNQ010000013.1:10207576-10256373 GCA_032353495.1 Ctenopoma kingsleyae
TTCCTTTAAAGGCATTAATTTAACAGTTGCTTACCATCAAGGGAAATGGCATAGGAATACCCCATCTGCTCAGATGTAACATACAACTCCTCATTAGTGACTGGAGGAAAGAAGGGAACCATGTTGTAGTTCCTGTTGTGGCCAATGGGGGCCATCTCATCCGGGAAGGAGGCATTGGATGGACCGAACTTCTTCATCCACTCGTCGAAAATGGCATCAGTGAAAGAATGGAGCACCTGCAAACAATTAGAAACAGCGATTTTATTGACAACAACTCTACTGTGTAATATCAGAGTTAGCCGTGAGATCATCAGAACTCACCAGAAAGATGGGGTCGTTGGCTGCAGAGTGAGACAGAGCGCTGGTTCCATTGAGCAAGGAGTGGACGAGGTTGTGAAGGTTGTTGACAGATTCACCCAGTTCTCCATCTGGTTTTTCGTATCCTTCAAGAGCATTTCTGTGTGTTACAGAGTAAAATACAACTGTATCTGACAAATCCCCTTAAAACTCAAGTGTAATCAAGACAACTATTGTTAAGTGTGTACATTTAAAATTATCATTGATGCTAGACAATAAAGTTGTACCTGAAACTAAAAGAAGAGTTGGTGAAATAGGGAGGGCTGTCAAAGTCCCTGATTCCTAGGCAGCTTCTCACATCATTCATGGTAGGCATAGACATGCCACTCCCCATGATGCCTCTCTGAATTAAACCCTCATTGGTACCATTGCAAAGGGTCACCAAGCGATTGTAGTCATCCAAACTGAAAGAATAATGATTAAAATAGAAACATAAATTTCAAGATAGCATTTATTTCTTTTTAATCCAACCAATAATTACTGAGTTTGTGATTTTCCGTTCAATATTTTTTGCTGACCTGTTACACACCACCCCCCATCTGGAGAATCTGGACTGGTTGCTGATGAGAGAGGGGTTGTCTGGGTTTCGGCCCCCCAGCAGAGAGTCAGTACACACGTCACACTCACTCTGACCTGTGGCAAAGTTCCAGTAGGGGATCGCAAAGTTCTCATTGCCAGTCAGTCGCTGAAAGGAGCATACAAATTTAATGCGTTTAGTTAACACTAAGATCAGAAACAATGGTTGTTGCTTCTATACCAGACCTGATTGCTATAGAAACCGTGACTGTGATGTTCACGAGAATGAATCCAGTCTTTGCATGATTTCTCTTTCTTTTCTTTAAGCTTTTATCTACAATTCTCCCTCTTTTTACACAATTTGCAATCAAAACTGTGCATTTTAAACATTTTCTAAATTTATGTAATAATTATACATGTCACATATTACATCCTGATTTTTGTTCTATAAAAGACAAAGCTTTTCTTCAGAATATGATACAAATATATTAATATAAGTAGTATAATTAAATCACCATGTTATCTGCTCCTTAAGTAGAGTAATACAGTTTAGCAATTCAACAGGATGTATAGTGTGTCTTTAAGTATTCACCATATTGTTACTTATTGATAAACTAATGTTAATGGATGCACTTCACAAAAATTAATAAATAAAAGAAATCTTTGTTTTGGAGCATGTTATATGTGACAATGTACCAATACCATGCATTTAACAATAGCCTAATGTATGATTTAAAATGTATGCAAATAATGTATACAAAGTATACTATAACACAATAACAAAAAATAATTATAAAAATGTTTTAAAAAAAAAATTAGTTTAATAAGAAGTTTTCAGAACATACCTGCAGCTCTCTCTCCAAGCTCAGGAGATGATACCTGTGCCACGTAATGAATGCGGGGCCTTTGTGTGAGAAATCAATGGCCTTGAATGGACGACCTGGGCCTACAGGAAAATTACAGGTTTGATAAGCTTTTCTTAGTATGATTACAAGGCCATACTGTGCACAACACAAACCATAAGTAGAAAAAAAACACTTTATATTTAATATGAGTAACAAACTACATATACTAACATTAACCCACAGTCCGAAATGAGACCAAAACTTTAAAAACCTACTGCGTCTCTAACAATTCTAAACAATTTGAGTGGTGACTGACACCAGGAAACAACAAATCTACAATATTAATGTTTTTTGATCCAATGTTTACTACAGAAATGTTTTTACACATGGGGAAACAACAACAACACAAAATATAGTGGCTCAATTTTTAAGCAAAACTAAACAATTATAATCTCAATATGCCACAAATCTGTCAAATAATCTTGGATCTTGTATTTGCTTTATAAGAAATTGTTCTAAGAAAAAAACAACATTAGCTACCATATTTTTAGCAAAATCTCCCAACCCATTTTAATATAATGTTACAAAATAATTGGGGTAATATATAAGTAATATATTATCAGATCTAATTGGGATAAATGAATTCCCAATTCATGTATTCCTGTTTTATATTCCTAATATTGTTATTATTATATTCCTGTTTTATATTCCTAATATTGTTATTATTATATTCCTGTTAATCACAATCAACCACATCAATTACCCAGTTTAATTGTTTTATATAAAGAGATGGGACCATGCTCACTTACCAAGAAGAGTGTCTCGGACTGAGTAATAATGTTGCCACACAAAGAAGTCGTAGATGGAGATGTTGGCAATCTGGGGACTGGTTCCATTAGGACCCAGAAGTCCGAGCCAGTGCTGGGTGGCAATAACGTAGTCGGGGTGGATGGTGGATTTAGCCAGTTCCAAAGCATTCAGGAACTCCTGGAGCTCTTCAGGAGTCAGGGAGTGGATGTTCTTACGCACCACAGGAGTTTTCCTCTGGTCACAATTTGGTCCAGTCCAGCCAAATTTACACTGACCACAGTTGTAACCTGCAAAGTTACCTGCGACGCAGAAGGCAAACTAAATGTCACATCATAGAAAATTTCATGTATGCATGTATGTTGTTTATGATGTTCTATATTTTAACATGAGTTGTAACACTTAGTTGAATCTACCTCTCCTGCAGCTGATCCAACATAGCATCTTAACAAAACTGTCTAGCACTCACCAGTACATCTGCATGTCTGATTGAAGAATTTGGTCGGCCACCTTTCTCTATCATCAACATTTCTCAGGCTGTATGGTCCGCTCCAGGGTTTGGTGTCCACACGAACAGTAGAGCAGTTTCCTCTTCCTGACAGGACACCACATACATTTGCAGGATCTGGGCCAAGAGCAGGGCAGCACTGTTTGGACAGGATCCCCTGCACCGTGCAGCACACTCGAGGAAACTGAGCCTCAGCAGGCTCAGGCCAGGGAAATAAACAAAGAATACCAAGAGCCAGCAAGTTTATCATTTTTTTACCCGTTTGTTTCCTCCAGTCAGCGGTGACAAATCAGTTTGTAGATCAACTTTCTGCAGTTAAACAGTCAATTAGTTCCCCCAGAGGAGTGTGGAATCTCGCTCAGCTATGGTCTCCTGTTGTGTATCTTCAAATTAAATTTAGCAATAGTTTTAACATCTGTGTAAACAGCACTTACAGCCAAATCATGTTGTGTTCCAGCCGGTTACATGCACATTAAGAAAACCTCTAATTTTTCTTCCTGCTTTTGTAGAATAGAGGAGGATTAAGCTATGAGTCTTGTGATGATCACCTGACAGCAGAGCTGTGAGCTGGACTACGATATGGATGAATACCAAGAAACTGCCCAAGGGGACTATTACATGACTATTACATGATTTTACTAACTTCTGTCTTTTTTTTTAACTAAATAAAAACATCTTTAAAAAAACAGACAAATACTGTCAAACTACTTGTATATATATATATATATATATATATATATATATAGATCTGGTCAAATAGAAACTAATATTTGTGTCGATGTGTGAAGGAAACATTTAGCAATTTAGCAATTCTGATGGCAGTATAAAAACAGAGAGACAAAATATTGTATATTGTTATGTCATTTTCAACTATTTTGATAAATGTGCTGATTGAAACAAATTAGTTTTTGAAGCATATCCCCTACAGATCTAGATCCCCTAGATCTCTGTAGTTTTTTTTATTACAGCAGGACTGTCCTAAGCTTCCTGTGCCATAAATCTAACTTTTCACCTCATGTCTCAGCTGACACCATTTGATTTGCATGTGACGTGAGGAAAGAACCACAGTAGGACTTAATGTTGTAGTTTATACGTCATGATCTCTTTTGCACATTTATCTCTCAAAATAAACAGGGAATTAATAAACACATTTCTCAAACCCACAAACTTAAGAAAGGTTTGAAAGGTGTTATATAGTCTGATAGGCTAGTGTTAGAATACATTATCAGATCCTTTATATATATATAAAAATAATAACGCAGTGTAGAAGTATTGTGTTTAGTTAATGTTATACATTCATATTTTTGCTGAAGTAAAAGTACAAAAAGACCAACATCCAAATAATAAAAGCAAAGTTACAACCTATGTGAAACATTTCAGAATAATGTAGTATATACTAAAGTTCCTTAAAGTTGTACTTCAGTAAATGTAGTTACTTTCCACTACTGTTGGTCTATTTTTATTCCAAGCTATAGCATTACTTTTAAGACTCAGTCTGCCCTGACCAAAAAAAACTTGGTGAACAGCAGGTGAAGTTGATGAGACGCTTGCTGTGCCTCCAGAGTAGGAAAAAACTAATTAATAAAGTTAACAAGCCAAAACCACATTGGGAACAGAGAACTTAGTGTTCAGTTTCTTCGAAAAATTCAGAGTTACAAATATGCTCTAAGGGCAGAATAACACTTGTCTGTAAACAGTAAACTGAATCTATTGCTGTCAAAGAGTACTATGGTACTGACTGAATTTCATGTGACCAGTTATCTGATTTAACACTGACAACAACACAGTCAGGAAAATCAAAGAATTCTATTTCTGAAAAAAACACAAGTTGTATCTAATAATAAATAAACTTATTCAACTTCCAAAACCTTACACGTAAAATTAATCACTAACACATACAATATGAGCATTCATGAGGTTGCACTTGTGACTAAAGGTGGTATATTCATCACCATACAAGCTATTTAAAATGCTGGTGTGATATGATCTTATCATATTGACATTTAAATCCCTGCCCCAAAGAAAGAAAGTTTGAATTTTCTTTATCAGTTTTAGTTCAGAGGCAGGAACTCCTCACCCATCCAAGACACATTATAATGAGTGAAACCCCTGATGCTGAGATTTGTATCTTTGACCTACACTCCTTGTGCATTCCACTGGCCTAACATGTGACTCCTAGCAGGCTGTTAGCAGTACATTTCTCCAAATACAGAGAAAAGAAACAATAGAGCTTTGTATATAAAGTCCTGGGGTCGGGAGATAAACTCACCAACATAAATATAACAACTACATAATATACCACATCAAATCTTTTTGAGCAATATCAGCACATTTTACATTATTTATCATCAGAATATAAAAAACTATAGTCCTGACAAAGTTATAGATTTACTGTAATATTTGTCCAGAATACAAGGTAAGAGGTAAAATATCAGTTAAATGTGAGTCTGTGGTAGTTAGAGCACACATAAACATGGCCCCATGAGAAAACTCGTGTGTGACTGCAAAGTTCTTTACACAACTGGCCCTTTGAGGATCACTGTATACAAGAGGATTAGTGAGCTAAATTCATGGAATCCAAATGGAATGTCTATATAGAAGTGATTTCACATTTATTCAAGCAAATAAGTCTGCATGCGTGTAAAAATGAACGACAGGATGGACGTCAATGCTTTGTCATGTTATGGAAAACGTGAGATTTTGCATGTCAATTGAGTAATTCATTTGACAGCAGTATACAAAGTTAAATTAGAGATGACAAGTTAAAATGAGAAAAAAACAAAACAAAATTGTGTACAGGTACACACAATGTACAGTTTTCACAGCTTTTGTAGCTCTCTCTTAATTTTAGTAATGTGTAAATATACTACAATTATATGGTAACAGCAGGAAAAACACTGAAGTGAAGTATGTCAGCCATCAAACAAATCCTAATTTAAACTGTGATCCTGAACAGCACCTGCAACCTCAATACAATGCTCAATTTAATTTTCTCTGCAGAATTATTATTGTTTTCCTTTCAGACATTTTGATTATGTTATTTGATTTGACTATTGAACATTTCTTCTGTCCATCCTGATTATCTGAGTCCAGTATTCTTACTGAGACACAGGATGGTGCCAGAGAGCCATGGAAAATAAGCAAGTACATATAATGGCATGCAACACATGATGTAAGAGTAAAAAATATTTTTAATAACAGGATGGTGAGTGTTATATTTTAACTGGAAACATGTGCCAATCGGTTTAAGAAAATTATACAGTTAGAATAGAATTTTTTGACTATACAGTATCTTTATACTGTTATATGAGAAGATGTTGAGGAGCCAACGTGGAATCGTGTTTTGTATAATCAGAAATGATTATACAAAACAAAGGAGAAGTGGAAAGAATGAATGAATATTGATTTGCATATCACTTTATAGTTATAAAGCTTACTGCATCCATTCACTGTCACTTGTCTTTGTATGTCTGTCTCATTTTCAACATAAGAATGTGCATAATAGTCCATAATATATCTTTGAAATAGGACAAATGAAACCATTCTGGTAATAGACTTTCAAAGAGAATCAAAGATGGAGGTAATTATTCATTTGTGGAATTATCCACTTTTTACAATGTGTATGGAGAAATGCATCCATTTGCTTGACAGGTTTGTGAATATTGCACTTAATACTTAACCCACTCTGCATACATTTAACAGGAATTTGTGTTGGCTAAATAATAAAAGGCTTTTTAAAATTTCAATTGCAGCTACTTCAGTTACATTTGCAGAGAACAGAGCTCAATACCATAGAAACTGATGAAAAGCAACTCATTTTTGCTTGTTTGGATTTTGTATTTTATTATTTGATGCATAACGTGACGAGCCACTTGAGAACCTCTGCTGGGCTTTTGGGATTTCTTTTTCATATTCATATAAGATCTTTAGAACACTAATGAAGTCTGAAGGATTTTTAAACTCATCCAAATTCACATAAACTAAACCCTAAAATAAATGAAGACCAATAGACAACAGGTCTCATGAATCGTGTATCTTATAAAACAACAGAGTAATAAAAAATGCTAAAAAAAAAAAAAAAAGTAGTAATTCATTTTCAAAGTAAAAGCAGGATTTCATTATTATTAAATTTAGGTTAAAACTATAGTTTATAATGATTATTCTCTGAATTATGCACTTATTCATAACTCTTCTATCACAAGTAACACACTAATATCCAAGACATGTAATCATTTCTATAGCACATTTCAACAACTTCAAATTGATCAGTACAATTTCTACTATGTAAACACACTGTAAAACAAGTTCTTAAGAAGTTTTCCAAATCCACAAGCCACTCTGCACCTAACTTTTAATGTATTAGTTTCTTATTAGGAGATATCATTGTACAAAAGTCTCAGTTGTACTTTTTAGTGCCAACAACAGGCTTTAAAACAGTGACTATGTATAAATTGGAAGCAGTTGTAGAAGCTGTTATTTAATATGACAGCATGTATAAGTTTGAGAAAAAGAGTGATGTATAAGGTGCATGCAGTATCTGTGAACGATAGCAGGAGGGCAGTGTTGCCGTTTCTGGTGGTCCTGTTTCACTGGAATGACTGCCTCTGACAGTTTGCGTTTCCTTCAGGATGCTCCACCAAATATGCCATGAAATAGTCTAGGATTGGACATCTTTGTACTTTAACTGTCACCATTTTAAATCTCAACCATGCCAAGCACTGACTGACAGTATACAGTGGACTAGGTGGTATGCAGTCATGTGAAATGAGTAGCCTGCATAGAGTTTTAATCCTCTTTAAGACTCCTATCCATCTTCAAATTATTATCTAGGGGCCACATATCCCCCCTGCACTAGTTTGTTCACATATAACCCACTTTTCTAGCAAACTGATCAAATTACTCACTGGAAAATAAGATTAATAGTTATGCTTTGAAATACGCTTGAGGTCAATTATTTTGCAGATTCCGGTGATATACTCATTACACTATAAAGCTAATTCAAGGACAAGCAGCATGAAGAACTGTGTTGTAGATTAATTGCCATTAAAGGTCAAAACGCGTTCAAATTGCTGAAGATGCTATCCATTTTCATCAGTATAAAGTGCACAGTATATGGGAAACCAATAATGCTCATTACATGCATTTAAATGGGTCTGTCCTAATTACTAATGAGACTCTTGTACTATTAGAGATGGAAATTAGAAATACAAAACAGACCCCTGGGCATCGTTTACTCAGAATATATTAGAGTTTCCTTTTATAATAGTGTTGGTATTTTGAAAGTGAAAACTCACAACCCTCTAAACTTTGTCAAATTTCACAACAATTGTGAAGATAGGAGTCCCACTTTATTAATTACTCTGTAACACTAAAAAAAAAACAATTGTTTATGAACATAACAGTGGTGTGATGTATTTTTGTTCAACTGGCTTCTAAAAAACAAAACTATACTGTTTATTTTGCTATGCCCCAGTCAGAATATTGGCTAGACCCTTCAGTGATTCTTTCTTCAGTGATTCCCGCCCACCTCTCTGGCAGCTTACAGATTTACATTTGAGCATAATGCAAGCATTAGAGGAGGCACAAGGCAGGCCTGATAAGTTACAAAGTGCTCCAGGGGTAAACCTCGTAAGAGAGGGTTTGGAGTTATTTACAGCGTTCAAATCCTTCAAAAATTCATGTCTGGAGGATGAGATTGGTTTTGCAGTTGATGCTTTGCACACAAAGCAAACACAATGCATGTGGAGGGTGTTTAGCTGTAAATGACCAAATGACATTAATTCTAATTGACTGATCTCATCCCATGCTTAGGACCAATGTGCATGATACTGCTCAGGACACAAGGGTCCTGTCAAGACACAATGTTACACACAAAGCAACAAAACACAAACACTCAGATTGGCTTAAGACATGGGGAACACAGAGGACTAAAAATGATTTTTAAATGCAATTTAATTTTCAATGAAGCAATACTTAAGTTGTATGGCATTTTCTATTCAAAGATATGTTTTGATTGTGCATTTCTCATAATAAGAGCACTCAAAAATTGCAAAGCCATTACAAAGGAGGTTAAAGGCAATGGAATTCCTTCTTATCAGAAATGCTTTCTGTACAGTTGTTCCATTTGAAATGCATTTAATTGCAAATAGAAAAGAAGAGAGAGAAAGCCAACAATGCGAGGGGCTGAAGCATTTTTCTCGTCTGCTTTGACTGAGCGTATTCAAATCTAAGCGGGCAGACAATGAAGGAAAGGAATCGTGCTCTGAATAGCCTCTCTCTCTCCTTTTCATTCCCAGGGCAATCCACAGCCTTCTTCTACTCTGCTGTTGGGGGCGGGTTTTCCACTCACAGCTCAAACTTCCTCACCACTATAGAACAACATATCCACCTGATAGCATGGCAGCAGCATGGAGGCATTATTCATCATGCCATTATGAGATAACTGTGTGGGAGTCTGGGGTTCTCTGTAAATATTGTCTATGACAATCTTGATGAAATACTTGGGATTCTGTGTTATACACAGCTCAATTTGTCCACTCGTTTAACAAGGATGCTGCTCCTCACTTGCATCAAACTTTGCCAGGCCCTTCCTCTAATGCCATGGCCACGCTTTGACCGAGGATCCCTCTCCCCACTCGTTTCACTGAGGGGAGGAGTATCTGGGGATCATGGGGCACAAAGTGCTTGAAGCCTGTGCCTTTGTTGGGGCATGCTGAGGGAGAACACCCCCGGCAGATATGCTGACAGTCTCATGGGAGCAAGAGAAGAAGTTGAAGCAAAAAAGTGCACCCTTCAAACTTTCCAGTGCAGTGCTAGGAATTCTATTTTTTCTCAACAAAGATTTATACATATTTATACAAGCCCAAATACTGATAGGAAGGCGGTAGAAAAAAATCTTGGAATTGCAGAGGTAAACTATATGTAAATGCCATAAAGTAATAGACTTGTAGTGCAAATCACACCATTTTATCTTTAATTTTGCTTTCGTACCCTCCTTCCTCCCCCCCATCCTCTTTCCTCTGGCTTAAAGGTGCATCAGAGATATGCATTTAAGCATATTCAGAACACGGGGCGTGAAATTAAATGTGTGGCAGAGTGAGAAAAATATACAGACGCTGGAGATGCCTTAAAAATAGTCATTTATGCAGATGGAGAGGAGTGAAATCATTTGCAATGGGATGACCCTCTCTCCAAGCATTTCTCCCCTCACTGTTCTTCCCTAATCTTGCACTGTATCTTCATTTTTCATTGAACTCGCCAGTTTGCTGCTAAGCAGCCTTGTAGATAAGGCAAAGTGCTAAAAGGAGACGACAGAAGGAGCTCAGTGGGCCCGTTTCTATTGCACTTTCACCCAAGGCAATGGGCAGAATTTAACGGATTCCTTCCAACATATGTTTTTGCCAGATAAGTAAACAGTGTGTGTCGGAAATGAAAAAAAAGCATTTGCAATTTAATGACATTACAGCTCCCAGCTTAGCCCGCCGTGCTGCGAGGCAAGGAGCAGAGAAAGGGGAGAGCGGAAGAATGGAACCGGGTGTCATCAATGTTTTTTTTTTCTTTTTCCTTGCAAGAAGCAGCACTGAATTCTTCTTATTCTTTTCAAAACCCTTCCCTTCTCCATCCCTTCCTGCTATTTTGTTCTCTTGCCCATAGTTTCCTTGCCTTTGTCGAAATGAAATTATCTATTATTTTATTCAAAAAACTTGCCATTCTACTCTCTCTAACATCTGATTCCCTCTGATTTTCTGTGCTAAAACACAACTACCCTGGCCATGATGCTCTCTCTCTCTCTCTCTCTCTTTCTCTCTCACCCATCTCCCATTGTCTGGTTTCATCAAGGTGCAATAGATGCTTGGCACAATATAGAAGGGCAAGCCTCCGTGTTGTCATAACGTTCAGACCTAATATAAGGTCCAATAGTAGGTGATGAGTTGGAGAGAGAATCACCTCAGAGTCTATATTTCAGTGACAGTAAACGATCTATCCAACCTATGTGAAACTCAGTGATTTTTCTTCTTTTCTCCCTGGCGGCTGTCAGGCAGCTACCTTATTATAGAAGGCTAATTGTGCAGGAAAGCAGATTATGAGAGTGGCAGGATGTACTCCTTGACCATGTGCTAATGTGATGACAAGTTTGGGGACCCTCTAAGCAAAAGGCGTCGCACGCCAGGGCACTTTTGGCACTGGCTATAATCTGCCTTTGGTATTAACTCAGCAAACCGACTTGTTTGAGTATGGATCAATCGCTCGCTCATTATTTTTACAAGAAAGCTTTATATTCAAGGCGCTTTCCTGGTGTTGATCTCTCATTAACCATGCTATGTAAATGCACTGGCAATCCCTGTGTAAGGGATATGTCACCCCAGGGCCCAGGCTTGCAGAAGCATGTTAAGGAGAAGAAGGGGCAGGAAATTTGGGTCAGTTGCCTTCGCCAAAACTTGAATTTCAGGTTTTGCTTAAAGCCCCCTGCTCAGCTTTTCTCTTTTAATGTGTTTTTGTTTGGTGATGTTATGTTTTAAATGTCAGCCCTGGAGCTGTCCAGCAATTTAGCAGGCACAAAAAGCCCAGTCTCAATATCGCTTCCAAGTGTTCATGTTACCTCTGTAAGCGCTGCTGGCTGCAA
The DNA here is from genome assembly GCA_032353495.1 of Ctenopoma kingsleyae. Lineage (NCBI taxonomy): Eukaryota > Metazoa > Chordata > Actinopteri > Anabantiformes > Anabantidae > Ctenopoma > Ctenopoma kingsleyae. The sequence continues at coordinate 10,219,233 of JAUBNQ010000013.1, forward strand.
CATTACACACACTCCATTCACTCATGATCTTTTATCACCTCTGAGTCTACTGACTGTACAGGCAAAAGGTTAGATAGGGTCAAAGGGAGGTGATAATATTACAGGACAAATAGAAAATGCCTGATGTGCTGTGTGGGGTGGCTACATGCCATTATTAGCTGCCTGCTACTAAACTGATTTATCTGAGCAGAAAGGACTTGACATGTGACACTGGATCTTGAATCTGCATGAATTGAATTAGCTGTCAGAATGCATTGTGGATCAAATTAAGGGGGGAACTATTTCAACTTGTTTACTCATTTTTTACATATACATACAAACATCCAACAATTCATGGTACTCAGACAGCTTTTTGCCTGACAAGAGATCATGGGGCACGTGATACGAGAAATAGAAGATTCTGCCATATTTGGCTTCACTGTGCACTGGCATGGTGAATGATGCAACAGGAAAATAAACCTGACAGCACCAGGCACCGGCACAGCATTTCTTTTGCGCCCTACATACATAAATCTCTTATTATTGCTCTGTGTTAGCTATGTATATTTTTACACCTGTCTGCACTAATATCAAAGTGTAGAGCTTTGCTTATAGACATTCAAGTTCATTTGTGTCTCTTGTATGAATTTGTATAGGTGACATTTCTTTGAGGAATAAAAAATATGGTGCTATTCCCAGATTTCACTCCATTTTGAAAAGGGCTGTCAAAGGGCACTGTTCCACTTGACCCATTTTATTTTTCATACAAACAACTTCAGTGTGCTTAAATTAACACGCTGAAAGTTCCAGACTTTTCCATGTCTCTGTCAAATGTAGTAACAGTTCACTGTAATATGCTTTTATTATTTATTGGTACCGTTTTTAATTGCTTCTCACTTTTAATTGCTATTGGTAATTTAGATGCCCATTTACTTTGCAGAAGAAAGGAGTGAATAAAACCATGTCTCTTACCTGTGGAATAATGAAGAAAATATTTAGAGAGGAAGACCTCTCAGTGGCTCAAAAGAGAGAATAGGAGAGGGAGAGAGTCTCTGTGTCTGCAGCTCCTAGCCTTGTAACATTTTTGTTAGCAGCACAGTGACAGTGAAGGCCAGACTTTTGATTGCTTTCCCTATTTCACATCCTTTTATAGATCCATTTTCTTCCTACACACAAGCAAACAAAGCAAGTATGAATACTATGTTCAAAAGCCACTACCTTCGATGTAACCCTTTTTTGTGGTAACAAAGAACATGGAAAATTTCCACGACACAATATGACTACGCACAGCATGATGATGTGGCTAAACAGTATAGGATTTCTGAAGGACCCCTGCATGTGATGTCTCGTAGGACCATTCATAATAGATTGGTTCTGACGACCTTCACATTACTTCCCAATTAAGGTATGATGTCATGCTCCTTCATCAGTATAACTAATGGCTCGTGTCACGAAGCAACCACGTTTTGAGATTAAAGACATGTTTTGCTAGTGTTGGATTTTCTGCTCAATATGATAAGGTGCCCGTACAAATTATTTCTCTGCTGAGGTACATATTCTTGAATTCTCTTTATTACTAAAACATCTATATGGTTGTTCTAGTGCATTATGCTATGGCTTTAAATCTACGTGTGGAAAAATAAATATTTCAGACAGCTACACACATCAGCACTACAAGCACCATACCTGACACTTTAAAATTTAATAACATAAAACATCTATGATGAAACCACATTTATCAATTTGGACTCCCTTTAACAGAAAAGTACTGCCAGAAAATGACAAGTCATCCACCACAAGTACAGACAAAGTCCAAGTTTCCATCCACTGAATGCATTCTTCAGGATTCCAACATTTCAATACATAAAGATTAGTTATGGAGAGACATATCATTTGGAAATCATCTATTTTGCTACTGTTAATTACAACAAGTCTGCAGAATTTGACTGCTAAACCATGATATCACAATGCAGGGTGTGAATCCCAAATCAAGCTTTGCACACCATAATCCTGTTAAAATGTAATAAATAATCCCTGTGAATTAATGCTGGCAATATTTCATTTTAATAAGTTCTTGTAAAATTGAGAGAGAGGGAAATTGATGGCATTACAGCTCACTCATATCCAGTGTGGTTGCAAGTGTGCAGGAGGAAATCATTCCTTCTCATTAAAGGTGCAATCTTCGAGCCCCCCAGATCTTTGTTGTAATAACTGGGGAAAATAATCTCTTTTATTGATAGGCACATGTAGCAGAGAGTATGCCAACTGACAGGTACTTATCTTTTGCCTGTGTCCTGTGTTATAGAAAGATATAATTCTTTGTGACTGCTCCTCAGGGCATCAGCTCTTCAACTTCATTATTTCTACTCAAGATAGATATATTTTTTCCTTGAAAACCTGAGAATTAATATGAGAGCCAGCAATCTCTGCCAGCGGTCATTTGGAAATGGAACAAAAAATGTCATGTCAGTTTAAAGAACATTTTTAAAGGCTGCTCACTGACATTATTCTAATTTATTGATGGATTCATAGAGTAATCCCATGCCTCATGTTTTGGGTTATTAACTTAATGATTTCAGTGACTACCTAGCAGCTATAGGATCTTTTTTAAAAAGTCTAATCTTGTCAAACATTTGATTGTGTCAGCCCACAATATTTCCACTTCTTTTTTTTCTTTAAGTTTGAATGTACATGTTTGCTTGTATATAATTTTCTAAATTGTATATTGTCAAACCAAATTTTGTAACATATAAAATTGGCTTGTAATAATGTAAAATAATGTTCCTTATATTAGTGATTCTGAATATTTGGTTATTAGTGCAGTGAGTTCCTTTAGACAGCAGTGGGAGCTTTAGAGTCAGACAATCTGCTAAGAGTGGAGTATTATTTCTCACTGCACATTTCCTTCTGTTTTAAACTCAACAGCATCCTCGCATTATGACAGATCTCAGCATTGTTTCGTGTTTGTGTTGCGATTCAAATTGTTCAGATGTGAAGGTTAAAATCTGCCTCACACATTCTTCAAATCTGGTGGATTAAGGATAATAATTTCTCAGTTTTCACATTGGAACAATTACAAACTATTCTAGCCAATCTTCGACAAAGTCAATCCCTGATCAAACTTATTCAAACTAAGGAAGGATCAACTTGGCTCCAGATGAAGCTGGCCAATGCTGAGTCAGGTCCTTGCTGGACTTCTACTGGTGTCTCAAAGAAGAAACTCTGACAAACTTCTCATCAGATTTTAACAGGTCTTTCACTCTTATTTTTCTCATTAACCTCTCCAGATTCCTATACAGAGGTCACACTCAGTATTTGTCACTACTTGTCACTACTACTACAGAACCTGTTTTTTCTAATTTTTAAAAAAAAAAATTTTTATTGTGTGTATACATTTCCTATATTTTCTATTTGTATTATAAAAAAGAGATTAGCAAATAAATATATACAGTATATGGTCATAATAGCATTGACAAGACAACAAATCTAATTGTGGCCCAAGACTTTTGCACACTACTTTATGTTATTTATATTCATGGAGAAATCGTTCAGTTCAGTGTTCAGTGTCTTCTCAAAGGACACCTCAACGTGTGGCCAGGAGGAGCCAGGAATCAAACCGCTGATCCTGTGGTGCATGGATGACTGCTTTAGCAATGACCCACAGCTATCCCTTCACTGTTTGTGGTCCCACGAAACACAATGCTGCATTTGTAGAATAATATTCATACTGAAAGAAATCAATATTTCCTTTTCTTCAAATAATTTATTTTCTTCTGACCTTATTAAAACATAGTGTGAGGAAAAATACTGAACTGGTAAAAATCCAGTGGCAAAACATGACCAAAATGGTTTATGTTATATATGTTATAGGGCTTATACATTAAGAAATCTATATCTGATTTGTTTGCCAAAACACATTATCAGACAAATACTGTATTTAGGGTCAATTAGACCTCACAGATGTCTAATTCCCTTCACAAACACAGTTGATAGAAAAAGTAATGGCACTGTTTTCAATCTCTTGCATAAACTGGTGATGAAATCTGATCTGATCTTGATCAAAGTCACAAATATCAGCAAACACAAAATGTCTAAATTTTCTACAAAAACACAGTCTTTCATGTGTTTATTGAACACAGCCAGTAAACATGCATAGTGATAATGGAAAAAATAATGCTAACAGTGATTTGTTTGAACCACCTTTTACACCATGTGTAGTGTTGGAACCAATTTGTTTATCAATCCACAGATGACCTTTGGTGTGACTTTGGTGAAAATCAGATCACATTTCATAATAAATTTGTGCAGAAAACTGCAAATAGTATCATTACTTCACTTTTCCACTGTATGTTAATAAAATGTCAATCTGAGAAATTCAAATACTAGCAAGAGTGTTTGTGCATACTTATTGATTATGGGATAGTATTGTGCATTAAAAGTACAGCTACAGCGCAGGTAAAAAAAAAATTGTATTTAACAGTATTTTACAGGTCAAGTCTCTCAGAGTCCAAATAAAACTAACTTTTTATTTCATGTAATGGGTTTTAACATATTATGTGAAAAAGCAATTCTAGGAAAATTCAGGTATTAAGCTGATAAAACAATCTTATATGTGTTTTTGTGAACCACAAATGCACACATGAACAATTACATTTTTGCATATAAGCAACAAGACCAGTATGTTTCCACACAGGGAAGTTAGGATTTCATCAACTTCAGTCAGAGTGATGTAAAGTATATTAACACATAGGGATAAATAATATATAATGTTGTTGCTTTTGTAATGAATGTATTAATGCCAGATAGTGGCGCAGCTCACTCATCTCACCTGTAAAACTCATGCTCACCTCAACTATACCCCCCAGCCTGTCGCCTCCACCCACCTGCACCCAACCTAATTCAAGCTCTGAACTCCAGCAGAGGTCCATCGACTTATTGCATTATGTACTATTAAACAAACTTGGACTTCTTAAAGCGGAGCCAGACTTCAGAGGCTGTGTGGTATGTTTATATAGGGATGGACTGTACAGTACACAGAGATTTCTCATTTCTCCTGGTGACCTTGGGCACAGTGACATGTACGATTTTGAGGCTTTGATTTGCCACGTTGAGAGGTTGCGGAAAAGGTGCAATGCAAGATAATTTTGGCATTTTTTCCCTCCTGGGAGCATAGAGATGTAAGAAATACATCAGTTCATCCTCCGGAGATTACAGGTTATATGACACACAGCCATAAACATTCTTGACCCAACCTGATGATGGAGATATTGCTTCAGGAGAGACTTTTCACACTTTAATTTGCCTAAAATGAGATGGAGAAGTCAGTGATCAGACTCTTTGAGGTTCCTCACAGAGAAACCAGCACTGGCTGTGTATCTCCCAGCGTTGTACACAGCATATACATGCTATGACAACCAGGTGAGCAGAAGAAGCAGACTGCTACAAACAAACAGAGGCAAATTTCCTCAAAGAGATGATGATTGATGTATTATTCATGTCAGAAAAAAAATACTAAGATGATCCATCTGAAACCATTGAAGCCAGGTGATAATCCACATGCCTGTGGGGCAGCCCTGGGCAAATTAGGGATGTGGAAGCCATTGTACATCCCTCTAAGGTCAACATGGTTGAACCGGTGATACATATGTATGTTAATTTGCCTAATCTCACTTCTACAAATGTCTTACAGGCACATAAAGGGTTTAACACTAAGACATAATGATATCAGGGCATCAGATGGGGGGCTTACGAAAACATGAGGCAGCTATGGCTTTAAGTCTTATGTAGAAACCTTTGTATCTGCTGTCAGAATATGGCAACAGTAAAATACCAGAGAAATTATTGTGGGGATTTCTGTAAAATATTCACTAAATTCCTGTTTTTACTCGTTTTCTAAATCTAAATTCTTCTTAAACCATCCTGTTCATGTGAATCAAATGCTTGGGTCATTTCTTTGAATTTAAAATATTGCAATACAGCATTTGTCGGATTTCTTTGGATTTTATATCATTTAAAAAAAAAATTAATAAAGCTTCAATTAAACTTCTTTTTAAACATCTAATGATTTCAAGACATTACTGACTGCTACTTTTTCAGGCATTTTTATTAATAATAAACTGTTTACTTTTACTTATTTTAACATCTTCCTAGTGGCACGAAAAAAGAGATTGTAACTGATACCTGACTGCTGTTCCAGAACCTTAACTAACTTGAATGTGTTAATTTCATTTAATTGGAACAACTTGTGTTTTTGCTTACATTGTTCAGCATGTTTGAAGCTTCTTTTTTTTTTTAAGTCAGGGCCAGATGCTTATCACCTTGCAGCTATATATACTCACCCATCATCTCATCAGAGTAGCTGTGGTTTGGAAATATTTAGTTTAGTGGCCTGCTGTATTGACAAGAAGTTATTCACTGATTACAATTACATAAAGTTGTGTCAGGACTGTATGAGATGACACAAAAAAGATGCAAGAAAAGCCAAACTCAGAGGGTGAAACCTGTATACGTGGTTTCTGTTGAGGGTATTTATTTGTTGTTTTTCTTGTTGTTGTTTTTAACAAACTTTTTTTTTTAAACAATAATTACAAAATTAACATAATCTTATCTTGGGGAATATATTTTATTGCCACTGATGTGTTGAGGATCTTGGAATCAGAAGTGAAAAACATTTTATAGCAAAAAGTTTTATCCCACTTATTTCCATAGTTGCATCTCCACCTTTCCCATTCATCTCTCGTCTTAGACAGAAAAAAAAACACAGGCTATCTATTCAAAAGGCATTTAGTCCATTTCTTTCTTGGCCGGTAAACCTATTCATCAATTGTTCTGGCTTGTAGATTGCATTCTAATGCTAATCTAGCGTGTTAAATATCTTTTTGTTCCCCTTTCACCGTTTTGTCATTCAGTTTATCCAGTTTTGGCCACCCATTTTATTTATTTATGCGCCTGCTTCTATTCATGCGCTCATGTATTTTTTATTATGTTGTTTCACTGTCATGCAGTGTCAACTCACTCTATTCAATGTGGGCTACTTGAAGGGCTTGGAGGGACAAAGCGTGTACACATTGCAGTGCTATTCACTCCGGCCAGCTGGATCGGCTGAAAAAAAACCTTGTGAAAAGAAATCCTCCACAATGGACACAGAAGAAGTGCACAATGCTAACAGTTTTCCAAATACCACTGATTGCTTTCATCACAATGAGAGAAAGCAGCCGCTTTTGCTGAGCTCCACTTCAACAAACAACACTCTCACAAAACCTCCCAACCCACGTTTTGTTCCCAGACAAAACCTCCTCGACCGTCTAAACGCTCCCAGAGTTGAAAAAAGTTCTTTCAGCTTTCTTCCCCTTTTTCCTCAAGAAAAAATATAATAAAAAGGCAAAAGAAAGAGATAGAAATGGCCACTGAACTCGTAATGCAAGTTCTTTTACAAACTTGGCGACCTTCTCTGTGTTTTGATCAGGCAGCTTCTGGCTTTGCCCTTTTATGATACCTAAAAATCGTTGAAGAAAAAAAAAAAGAATATCGTTTACAATTTGTCATTTAGATTACACGTTATATAAATCTTCTTCAAACCAGAATAAATGTAAAAAAAAAAAAAAATAATAATAGGCCTATAGAAATGTGTATAGGCCTGTGCTCAGAGTCACAGAGAGCCAAGAATTTATCTTGTCAAAAAAAAAACTAAATATCTTTTTGAATATTTGAAGATGACGTGTTAAATAGCACCAGTTCTGACAGCTCTCCGTCTTTTTTTCCAGACTATAAATGAAGCACAAGGTCATTTGCGCGTTATTTTCGGGGCCAAGAAGGAAGTTCCGTGGAGAGAAGTGATCAGGGTGTTACAATGGAGAACATAGTGGTGAAAGGGTTTAATTAACCGTGACGGAGATAATTATCCCTGGACTGTCCAAATTAGTTTTGCATAATCGCTCTGATCCTTATGAATTAATCTCTCAGTGTAATCTAGGAGGGGCAGTTTGCTTAAATAACGTACATTACGCGTTACATATCCAAGGAGGAGTAACACGAACACACACATGCTACACACACGCACGCACCTGTGCACGGGAGCACACTCCTAAAGACAGGTGATCAGCGTGTCTTTTAAAGGTCTGTCCTTTTTAGATGATATTAAATAAACTTGTTTTTTTTTTTCATTTCAGACATGGGAGCTCACACACTCATCTGAGGCTGTTTTAAAGCCTCAAAGACGAGCTTGTTCTGCAGCCTGAGCAGCTCTCCTTTTTCTGTTCCTGGGAAAAGTAAGCTCAGAGCGCCACACAGTTTTATCTTCCTTCCTATTCACGATTAAAATTGTGATAAATAAGGTTTTGGCTCTTGATTACAATGGGCTGATTTAGATTTCCCCCAGTAATGCCATTGAAAGCGCGGACAAAAGCGGCCTTTAGAGGATACCTTACACTTCACCTGGACTGAGGAGCAGGAGCAGGAGCAGGAAAAGAAAAGATAACAATCTTGTTCATCTCATCAAGAACTACAGCCGCGATTCTCTTCCGTTTTAATCCGAATACGCTTTATTGTAGTCCTTTGCTCAACAAGTGAACAGTAGCAATAGGTTGAAGTACATAACGGAGGTTAAAGAAAACACAAAACATACAAATTCCATAAGAGTTAGTTAAAAACGTTTTTTTTTTCTGCTGCACATGATACGAGGAGTGGCAGGGTGAGGGATCAAGATGATAAACTCGCTGAATGAACTTCCATCTGCTTTTAAAATTGAACTTCTTTTTTACTGTTTAGGGGGAAAATAATCGGTCTGGTGAGTCAAACCCGAAATCTTCAATGAACTGAAGTTGAATATCACCTTCAAAATAAATTACATAATCTACGTTTCATGTGCAAATATTACAGAACTAGTCTTGTCCTTTTTAAAATTGTCTGGGTCACCATAGATTCCACTAAACAATAAATATTACAGACATCTATAAAACGGTTTAAAAACTTAAAATATACACCGGATTTCTAAATACGTAGGATCCTGGCCCTATCTCAAACACTAAGCCTATACGGGCAAATAAACTAGTCTTTGTCTGTACACATTTACAGTCAGTCAAGATGAGAAAATGTTGTGACAATCCTCCTTGATCCACGAATTATAGCCCTACAATTCATATGGGAGGAAGTGATCCTGTGATTAATATGGTCATGGTATATGCTGCCCTTGATTCCAACAGGTTAGTCAAGCGGGTACAACTTGTAAAAGACAGGAATCGAGCAGTGTACCTTTGAAAATGAGTTTTCACAAACTGCTCTCATACATTTTCCTCTCAAATCGTGCATGTCTGTCATCCTTCAGTCCTTTTTCTCCTCTGGGTTGTGAGAGGTGATGGCTGGGTAATAATAGATTAGAGAGTTCTCTAAATAAGCATTACCTTAGATAAAGGCATTAATCAATATACATACACATGTGATATCTGAGACGACGAGCACTTCATCACATGTACAAGTTTGTGCATGCATAATAAAACTCTTGCATGAATAGCTTTTTTGTTTGTTCGTTTTGTTTTCACATTTCATTTTCTCAGAAGTCCAAAGTGGGCCTATCATAACGCCGCAGCATATGCAGGGTATGGTTCAAGTTGAGGTTTTCCCATCCCGGGGAGCAGGATGTATGCTAAGGGAGGCTGGAGTCCTGCTGAGGGCCAGGCCGTACAGTTACAAGGGATCATGTAGCCTGGGTTTCCCGGGGACGGATGTGAGTGAGTGTGGGTGTGCGTCCCGCCACCTACACTGCTAGTCCCGGTGAAAGCCGTGGCGCCTCCCGGCGGGTACCCCAACGGAGACGCGTACGGAAACGAAGGTGGAGAAAGCTCAGTCATCTTGGCTCCCAGGTCGAAAAAGGAATAGGGGTTCGCGGACATTGATGGGTTGAAGAATACCCTCGCTGCTGCGGCCGCTGCAGCCGCTGCTGCCTTATCAGGGTTCCCAAGGACGGAGTCGGAAAGTGCTCCAGCGGAAAGCCCGTTAACTTTGAGTGCGTCGTGCTCTCCCAGATTGTAGGGCACCGGGAAAGAAAACTTATCTTTCTTCATCAGAGTCTTGGGCTTCCGCCTCGGTCTGTATTTATAGTCTGGGTGTTCCTTCATGTGCATCGCTCGTAGTCGTTTGGCTTCGTCGATGAATGGCCTTTTCTCAGACTCGGTGAGAAGTTTCCACTCCGCTCCGAGTCTCTTGCTGATTTCGGAGTTGTGCATTTTTGGGTTCTCCTGAGCCATTTTTCTGCGCTGGGCTCGGGACCAGACCATGAAAGCGTTCATCGGGCGTTTGACGTGATCCATTGGTTTAGACATGTTGGCACAAACGCTCACTGAAAGAAATAAAATATCAAAAAATCAGCCCAAGTATAACGAGTTTGTGAAACAGCATAAAATCACACACAGGAAAGTTTAGAGACTCGGTTATAATCAGTCTACATTAACAAGAACTGCAGCTCGTGTTTTGCCTACTTACTCAAGACTTCAATTCTTCATCCCACCGATGATTATCTTCTTTTAAGTACAAGTGGCAGCGTCCGTAAGAGTGCTCTTATGTTTTCTTCTTCATGGTGGCACCCATCACTGATACGCCTTTAGAAAGGAGGAGAGAGGAGAAAAGACGCTGTCCTGTTTTCCTCTTGTCGCCGGAGACTGTCAACCACCACTCAGCAGCAGCAGCATTTGCGCAAGTGAATGATAACTCCCGCTTGCCCTGTGTGAAATACAGGATTGTGTGGCAGGTAGTGAAAGTGCCACTGGCGCATGCGCATCAGCGGTGAACACGCAGACAAGTGTTGAGCGATTTTTTTTTTTTTTAAATCCCACCCCGAGTTTGAAGGGAAACGCATCTCGTTTAATACATCTTTATTTATTGTGAGAGTGTTTTAACTCAGAGATGTGACCTCGGTGTTGAACGAGTTCGTTTCACCTTCCGTAAACATAAACAACTTGTCAAGCTGTAATTGTTTACTTCAATTAAGTCATCAATTTCTCCACTGAGGCGATGGATGCACCTGAAATACCTGACGACCGCAGCATGCTCGAGCCTCTCACTGTTAGCCAGCAGTGACAGGTTTGGTGAAAGGGACAGCAGCAGATGTGCAGGTGCACATTGTTCGACATGACTTTGAATTGAACCTGAGCAATCTGCGCGCTCTCCCCCTTTAAAAAAAAAAACATTCATCATTCCACGTCTAATCGCCTCTTGCCCTCTGTTTCACGTCTCTAATGTCTGGTGTCACCGCACTTTCTCACCTTTCATGTCTGCCGTGGCTCCCTGCCTGCCCCTTCCCTTCCCCGTGGGTGGCACTGCCACTGAAAAGTAGTGTGTGTGCAAGACAAGAAAGGTAAAGAATGTCTTCTTTAATTTTCTGATATTGTGGCATTTTGTCGTAAATACGTAAATGTTGAGGAGGTTTGGAGTGTTTCTAATCGCGCTTGGTGAAATTAATTACTTTCCTGAAATCCCTCTTTTCACTTTCACTTCAAAGGACTTTCCCAAGGGCAGCGAATCGACAACTGAAATTAGGTTGTCGAATATTCAACTAAGCAGTTCCAGTTATCTGCGGGACTTGTTGAGTAAATTGTAGGTTTAAGTGGTTTGTTCTCGCACCTGTACATAATTATATATTTACAAAAAAAAGGAAATAGAGAAGGGCTGTATCGAACATTATTATAAATGACGGATTAGGCTGTAACTCGAGCGTTTAATTAGGATACAAATTATTGTCAAATTTTATTCATATACTGTTGTTCCTTTTTAACCGGTTTGGCATAATCTAAAGGCAGTTGACATAATTTATAATGTTGAATTATTATTATTATTGTTACTATTATTATTATTATTATTATTATTATGTTTAATACATACTTACTTTTAATATCAATATTTCGATGGTGGGTGAAAGTTGAGTGCTGACACTGTCCTATCCCAAATTGATGCGCAATGTACAGCTGCATGAGGAGTCTGAGATTGAAAATTTCTGTTAACAAGCACTAGAGTTGTTTTATTGCAGCGGAGACAAAACTCACTGAGAGATCTGCGCTTTTGTCTCAAGCAGAAAACCTGACAAGGTGACGATGATCCGCGCCAAAAGGACCTGATGAGAGACAAACCTGCTACCCAAACTGAGGCGCAGCATCTCTCAACACCGTGCGCCTCTTTTGTCGGCTTGTCATTCACCTCGATAACATTCCTGCAATGAAGCGCTCCACTCACTCCGCAGGAGCATGTGCCTCTCATGACACAAACCGGTAAAAAATGCTACGAATCATATGAATAAGTTACGGTGGAAAGTTCTTATCGGGAGTTGACAGAGGCAGAGTTGAGCAGCGCAGTCTGAGCACACATGCTTTTCACTGGCCTCTTTGGAGATATATTTTTTCATTACCTCCCGCAGTTTTATTTCATTTTATTATTTAGTTCCTTCATGTGTCACAATGTAGAGAAAACCCTCTCCTCACTGGCCTCCTCTTAAAGCGTGGCCTCTGTTTTAATAACGCGCGTTGGAGAATTTCACATGATGCCTGGGCCTTGTTGAGCCTGCAGGTGCAGCCATCCAGTATGTTTTCTACTCGTCAAAATGTCAAGATTCGTTTTATCTATTTCACAAAACAAACTGTTATTTTGCAGAATGAGAAAACATTAATTTATTCAATTTAATAATTTAATTGAGATCTGATTTGAAAAAAAATAGTTATAATAATAATAACACTTACAACACCCCAGTCTGTGTTTTCCTCTCTTTACCCTCGCCTAGGTTCTGAAAATAACACTTAAATAATTCAAGATGAGTTAGTGAGAGTGGGAGAATTACCTGCTGATAAAGCCTGGGTCCAGCCTCTGAGACGGAGGCAGCACTCCCACCTCACAGCACACTGATGATAAGACTGAATAGAAAAATATCATGCAAATAGAAGGCAGACAGCAGCAACAACAAGCCCATGGGGACATTTTCCTACCCGGAGAGATCGCACACAGTTCACTCTAAAGTGCTAAAGCCATCACTCTAAAAAGGAGCCCCCGGAGGTGCAAGAATCTTCATGATAGCACCAAACAGTTTATTCTGCTCAACACTCCACTAACTCTGGGAGAACGCACAACAAATTATATAGAGAGTTGATGAGGATCCCTGGATAATCCCAGTTTGCATAAAAAGCCTTCATTTCTAAAGAATATTGTAGGATGTGTTCTTTACCTCATCTTTCTTTTCATAGTGTTTACAGTTAGTCTCCCATTGGAGGAGGAGGGTGGGGAATCGAGTCTAAATTAAATTGATTTCAAGGGAACACAAGTTGACCTCTTGCTATCAGATGGCTTTTCTTTGACAAGAAAAAAGTGAGCAGGGTAAACAACAATATCTTCTGTTTGCCACTTCAAACCCCACAGAGTGGAGAGTATTTACTGCCACATGAAAGTTTGCTCATTATCTGGGAGGTTTGAAGAAGGGGAGAGGGAGGGGTCCTGATTGTGTACCTGATGTGGTTTCTTTCTGCTTGTCTGATCACAGCTCTGCCTGGATCTTCCCCTTTCCTTTTTTCAGCTCAGCTGCTCTCATGAAGGCAGGGCCAAGGCAGAAGCAGTGAGTGCACTTCCACAATAAAAGGTAGTCATCTCATTTTCATCTGTGTTGATGATGATTTTCATTAATCCCTACATGCTCATGCCAATTGCTCCACTTTTTACAGCTGATTTTCTGATTAAGGATTTATTCTGCAGACAAACAACCCAAACATGGACCAAAATATTTCATTAATTGTGCTAAATGCATTTAAAAGCATGACGGATATTATAATACTGAAGATTCAAGGATGGAGAAATATAATATTGTGTTAGATATAATTGCTGTGTATTTTCAGTTAACTCTTCATCATGTTGTCTATTTTTATTAATCATTGGTTGAAATAAATTTTAGTTCCAGGAGATTACCACAAAGGTATTCATATCATGGTATTTCTGAACAGGGAAACAAAATCTGAAAATTGTATACATTTTTCAGAAAAGGAAACACATAACATAGACTGCTGGATAAAAGTGCTTCCTGCACGGAGTGGAGACTATTGAAAGTCAATTTGTCACTATCACACACCATTAGCTACAGAATCTTATCTTAAGTGAGCCTTTGATAAAGTGCTAATGACAAACAGTTTAGTGTTGTAAGGGATCCAATTGATTACTATTTAAAGATTATTGCATTTAGATTAGAAGTCATTTTGTCTAATGAGGTTTCTTTACAGCTTTTACAATACAGAGAAAATATGCTTAAGTGCAAGGCAATACAATGATCGGATTGGTAAAAACACAATGCTGAGTTCAGCATCACTTCAAATGAGTCACACAGAATGTCTGAATAAATACATAATTAATGTGAATAAAGTTAATATTTTTTTGTGGTTTAAATATGTGACCTATTTTGAACGGTGTGTTCTGAAAATATATTCAATAAGTGCCAAATTAGTTGTGCAGTTCTTTAATCATTCTAATTATACAGTCTTTATTGCACCTTAGGGCAGACTTTCTCGTCTTTGTCTCAGTGGGAATTATTTTGGTGAAGAACCAAAATATTTACTCAACCACAACCTAAATATTACGCATATCAAGAGGAATTGAAAAATAATCCTCTCATAGAGCACAGTATTAACTTAATCACATTAGTGAAAATACTATTGATAGTGGTCATGATGCCTAGTGAGGGAATGTGTAATTCACAATAAAACAGCCATACAAAATAGAACGCACTAGAGTGTGTATTCAAGACTCAGGACTGGAACAGGCAAATGCCCCTGAGGATCGAGTGACAATATATGTGAGAGTGTGTGTGTGTATCGATGCTTGAATGATGGTAAAGAGGGAGGAAAGAGGAGTGATTGTCAGTTCAATCTTTGAGGACCTGAACTGACAAATACAACAAACTTTGAAAGCACATTATGGAAGGAGAATAGCTCCACACAAGGATGTGGAGTCCACGAGGTTGATAAGACCTTCATCTTTAAACCGCTGCTTGTCAAAGTATTATATTTAATCTCACACTGCAGAATATCTCTGCACCCTCAGGGGCAAACAAAATAGCAGCGGCAATCAAACGACTTCCTGTATCATTAAAAAACGGACTATCCTACCCTTTGTGAAAAGTCAGATTTTTGAACTCTGACTGCCACTACCCCCCACAGGGCGTATATTTAGCTTAAACCTTCCACATATTCTCTGTTGCAGAGTCCTGTGGTTCACATCCACAGATACGTGTTTGCCTTCAGGCTCTGAGATGACTTTTCCCATGATAGACTATTTTGAGCCATTTAGCGGATACATTATCGCTGGCCTTTCTTCCTCATTATATTCCCCTTATCGCCACAGCATCACTGCAAAGCCCCAAATAGAGAGTTGTAATTACCCAGACTTCTACCTGATAGCAGCTGTTCTATCAGCTTTATCACTCCAGGTCCTGCTAACTCATCACATGGACAGAAGGAAGAAAAGGCCTGCTTGTGGCAAAGCCTGCCACAGATAGCTCATCTCTCAGATACATTTATAGTTGCAGTTGTGATCAGGGAAAACTGATGCACCAAGGCAATTTTTTATCCACCTTTCGCTTCAACCTGACAAAGACTGCTCTCTCTCAGTCCTCTCCCAGTCTCTCACTCTTTCTGTTGAAGCTGAATTGAGGCCACGCTGCAAACAAAAAGTGATCCCATCTCCTTGAACTCATGGCAGCGCAGTAACATGCTATTTGGGCTTTCATAGTGTGCCATCGTCCTTCAGTCGAAAATCCAGAGGGTGACTTGTTCATGTTTAACATTGCACACAACACCAGGATGCTTGCATAAAACAGTATAGTGATTCCAGCATATTATCCACCTCTGACCCTTATTTAAATTTCCTTGATGTTATGAATAGAAAATGAATAACTTGATCTATGGATTTTTCTTCATCTGAGTTTTATGAACAGAACTGAAAAGTTAAGATTAAAGGTCAAGATGTATTGAAATATGAAGCCTTTTCAATGCACACATCAGAAAAGTGAAAAGTGAAACTTAAATAGGATAAAATCACACTGCAAAACTGTTCTTTAAGTGTTCACAGGTCTGCTATTAGAAATGACCTTCATGAATTATTTTTTTCACTTTGGGTTCATGATTGTACATTGTTAGATGCCAGAGTTTGGGCAAGAGTGATGAAAAGCAAAATTTCAGCAAAGAAAGTTAGAAAGACATGTAATTTCATTACGATTCCCCCAGAACACTGACCTCAATGGTGAGACCAAAGGGTGCTGAGAATGGGGCTAGGGAACATATCTTAACAACTGAAAACCAATATTTGGCCATTTAGTATTTAACATAACTCTTACTGAGTCATCTGTAGTTAAAAAGACAGCGGTGTCCACGCACATTTTTTTATTCTAAATTAAATTACGCTGAAGTCTTGAATTCCTTACATGACAAAAGGAGGGTTAAGGTGGAAAAACTGTTTAAAAATAATCATACCCTCGCTGCCTGTTAGTTATTATTGCCTGAGTATATAGCTGAATACTGAAACAGTGTGTGTTTGAATTTGGGTGACACATCCACATCCTTGCATCTTTTCCTGTTATGTGTTGTGCGTGTAGCTGTGCTTTTCTCTATTACATGTAACAATGAAAGAGCCTTTGTGCATCTAATCATCAGTATGTCAAAGAAGAAGCCTTAGTGACTGACCTCCATCAAATGGGAAAATAGTGAGGATGCTTTGGAACCCTATGGTTCCCATGGTCTGAACACCTTCTGATAGAGGCACTCTAACACAGCCTGAAAAGAGAAATCAATCTTATTTGGGGAGATTAAGTGACCAAGATAATAACCATGTCATTGAGAAAGAAAAAAGTCCCACTTTTCAAAGGAGTGAAATAACCGAGTTCCTGCCGATGGCTCATTGTTGCAGCTGAATGTCACATCTCTTGAGGTGAGCCCTTTATAGTGATGTTTTCTTACCTACCTTGGGGACAAAACATGTGGTCATTCCAACAACTGAAGTAAGAGTTCATTACAGCACACACACACACACACACACACACATATAACACAAGAGATTTTTATTTGCACTGCATTTTGTATCCAAACACATGGATATGTGCTTTGTCTTAAGTACTGGCTTGAATGACAGTATGATCATGCTGACAGGACACAATGACAGTGGCTGTCTCAGGTGATCTCATTATTAGATGGACACAGCAGTGGAAAGGCCACATTCATACTAGCCTCTCTAAAGTTGCTTGCTTAATCAGGCCATTACTCATGCAGAGAAGGCACTTATAGGAAATATTGATCATATTTTGACAGAGTATTCTCCCCTCTCCATAATCACCAATGCATTACTGCCATGATGCTGATTCTGTGCACACACAACAACAGCATTTGATTGCAGAAGGGCTACACTTATCAGCATTCCAAAGCAGGCAGCTTGTGTTTGTATGTTAAGATGTTTGCCTAATGATTTGAACTAATCTGTTTATTTCCAATGTTTAGATAAACAGCCTGTGAGGGGAGGGATACTAAAGCATGGCACATGGCTTTTCAAAATCAAAGACTTCAAAGCGCTAATCGCCTGCGTGAAGATTAATGAATTACTCAAATGCTCCTCTTTTTTTTTTTTTTCACTTGTGCATTTTTTTATATTCAGCTAAAGTCAATACCCATGCAGAGCTATACTCTGTATTGATAGTGGACCAAAAGGCCAGGACTCTACAGGAATCACATCATCATCCCATGGGACGTTTGCTAAAGATGCTGTCACGTGCCTAAAGAGCAAAGCTCCAATGGGGGCCCCGAGGGCTGTTTGCATTTGGCAGCTAAAGCCAAAAGTATCTCCTCTGTCCAAATAAAGCCTCGCCATGGGTCAAGTGAAATCAATATGTTAATCCATAAATCGTCCTGTGTGATAATTACTAAGAGGAACAGTAATTACAAAAGACATTAATTCACTTGTTAGATTTTGTGCCAAGGGAGAGTTTCATCCAGTCTTGATTCATCTGGAGGCAAACAATTCACAGAGGAAGCGTCCCTTTTTCTACAGCATTGGTCAATTTTCTTAAAGAACAGTAGGTGCACATAAGCCCTTGGTCAAAGCACTTTTGGACACGGTAAGGAATTCTTTAAAGGGATCCAAACCCCTGTGTAGTGAACTCCAAGGTTCTTACATAGGTCAGTGATTCACAGAATACACACTTTAGTTCAGACTGACAATGTATTGTGGACATTATTAAAATAATAATGATATATAAAATATATGTATTAGCTGTTGAGGGATGTCCTTATAGCTAAAGACACATTGTACGCCATACAAAAACAACACTGCTTCAAGAGGGGGAGAAACTGCATACGTTTAGATTTTTTTCTTCTCAGGCGTGGAACAAACAGTATACAGGCATTCTTTTCTAAACCCCAGTTTGCAGCTGGTCTGCCACTTGCTGTGCAGTGCCAAGTGCAAGAAACGGGTCTCTTTTATCAAGATGGAGCAAACCTGGGCTAATGTGTCTGGTGGAGAGTGTCCCAGGGAGCCTCGCTCCCCCATTCTTCGGCCATTCTTTCCACTTTTCTCTTCTCCTGCACTTGGGATAATTGCAGTTTAATTGGGTGACAAGAAATGAAAACTGTGTCCACATTATCTAGGATTATCTCTTTTTCCTCCAGCCTGCCATCAATTCAAAGAAGCCCATTTATCAGCACAGGGAAGCTGATGCTTGGTCAGCGGAGGAGAAGCTTTGAGCACCAGTTAGCAAAATGAAGAGAGAAAGGGGCCAGGAGCAATAGGAGAGGGCTGACAACTAAGAAAAATGCTCTTTGTATCTTATCATAACCATACATTTATCTTCAAGGTGCATATCATTATTGCACTCCAAATCAATAAAAATACAATAACACAATTCTAAAGAATTATTTTTTACAGAGAAGAAAACTGAATCACTTGTGCCAGTGTCAGCTCTTCAGCAGCAGTAGTTAGCAGCCTTGAATGCGTGAGTTTAATTATCCAGAAACATTTCACAAAATCTACATATCACTTCACCTTAGCAACCCAGACAAAACGCATTAAAGAACATCAATTTATCACCCAGATTTGTGGCTTGGACATGATTCATCAACAGCTTCATTCATTTCCTCAGCATTCTTAAATTCTGCATGGCAAGGTTATAAACATTGAGTCATATTCAGGCCAGCCGTAGCTCACCTTCCTTTTTGTTTGAGCTGTACTCAACCTTAAAAGCCTCTTTCAGGATGCATGAATGCACTTCATTTTCTCTCTGAGAACTTTGCTCTGATAGCTGAAAAAGGAAGGTTGTTTAGAGAAGGAAGGAGAGACAATGAGGGAAAAAATGAAAGCTTTCAGATTCCATTATGAGCATTGCTCTCTATTCTTTTCTGCTGTTTATACTGTACATTTTCTTCATAATAATTCCTTTTGCCTTAATATGCTTGCCAGTCATTCATACACAATTCTAAATGGGTCCTGCATCAGGGTTATGGTAATACAGTAAATACTACAAAAATGATGGAGAGGCATTCTGAGGGAAGATCAGGGTAAAGAGAGCAGATCAGAAAAACGGCTTCATTAGTTCCTTGCTAGTCTCTGCACAGAAGTAGATGAAAGAAAAAAAGACCTTGCCAATGCACTACATACGTACCTATTCAGTCCCAGGTGTATTGTGTAAACATTTAAGATGGCCTGATCATTTGTTGGAAATAGTAGGCTTTTTGTAGCACTAAAGCATTAAAATATGTTGGACAATGACGGCGCTGGAGTGCTTTCCACTCTGAATGCAACAGGGGACCTTCTCTCAACACAATACGTTTGAAGGTTACAGGATATATTGTCTGCTCTAAGGAGTGTCTGCATGTGTGTGTGTGTGTGTGTGTGTGTGTGTGTGTGTGAATATGTATGTCTGTACGAGTGTGCACACAAGCATGGGTTGCAAATGGGGGTAGACAAAATAATGTGAACAACAATGTGAACAATGTAGAAAATAAAAGATATACGTTTATAATGGAGTTCAGCAAACTGAGCGATGAGATCAGGTGAGCGATATTGAGAGATGAAAGGGTGTCAGAGATTTGCTGATTCAGTCAGCCAAATCTAATCACATATACATTGACACAAATGGCAGTGCCTCTTCTATGATTACTTCCCTAATGTTTTGAAAAATATCAAATACTTTTTTATGGTTGTGATTATAAAACCTGACTGAAAGCAGTACATTTGATACCTGTTTGGGCATCAGGGCACGGCTGTGGTGAATTGCTGCCACATTCATCCACACAATGTTAATCATTTTTACACAGGGCAGCAGTATAAAATTGCTAAAGGAGAATTGCTTCAGCCTGGTCAGTGCAGGGAGCAGTTTGTCTAATCAGAGTGCAAATAAGGTTTGATCACTGTCCAGTGTAATCTGGCCCACTAGCAGCATTTACAGCACTAAATCAAGCGTTGGGGAAGCTGCAGGTGCTGCCTCACAGACAGGACTCCCCCTGGGGGCCCTGTGCTGGGGAATAAACAGCAAATAAATGGCAGTGCTGGGAGAGCAATGAGCTGATTAACTCACTGCAGGGCAGTTTCTCATTATCCCGTTAACCCAGATGGAGACCTTCCCAATCTTACACCCTGTCTCACTTACAGTAGGGTGCTGTCCTGCGCCTGCCAAACTGACATTGTCTGGGTCATACTTTCAGTGACTGTATAGATGATGTATAAAAATGTGAACATGTGTGTGTGTGTGTCTATGTGTGTGCGCGCTGTGTGCGCTGTGTGTTCCATCTCTGGGGAGACTGGTAATGTGTCAGCTCCATGGCTCATTTCTTTCAATTACAGCCACTGGACTAAGAGAGCCCACCAGCAGTCCACTGACAGCTCCATATGGGTCCCATCACCACTTATCACAAGCTACTCGTGGATAATTCATTTACCCTTCATTGAATATGATACATTAACATCAACAAAAGCAGTTGTTCGCTATATCAGTCAATTCACACATTGTTAATTAAGAGCAGGTTATCCTAACACTCATTTATTATTATTCTATTCAACTGAGATACTGTGTCCTTTATTATTTACCAAAAAAATGAATGAAAAAATGAAAATAACAGTATTTTGAAACTATGGTTTTGTAGTATAAAATGTACTTCACGTAATGTAAAACATAATGAATAAAAACAATCTGTATTAAAATAAATAAAAGTGATTTTTTTGGCTGTGTCTGGAGCTCCAGAGAAAAATGTGAATTCTCTAATGTAAAAATGTTGATTTAACATGTCACCTGAATGTAAAGCAACCTCAGACATACTTTAAAATGAGCTGCACTGTTTTCCATTGTGCCTCTCCCAGTGGTTTCAAAGCGAATTAATTAACATGATCTAGAAATAGGTAGAATGCAAATGTTGGAGCCCTCACTTTATGCCTGGGTATCCTTTTGTTCCCCTTTATTGTACCAAATTATTTAATTGGGTCTCTCTGATTGTGCACAGACACAGGAAGGAACACAGGCCATTGTTAGCATCCATACAAGCCACAATACGGTATCAAATTCAATTCCCATCAAAACGGCAGGCTGCTGTAGAGCCCACAGCGGCCCCGGAGATTAATGAAGATCTGCATCAAGGCAAAGCGCTGGTCTGAGATGGGAGATTTCGCCCAAATAAAAGACCCCTTCACCAAGAACAAAGAGGACCTGAAAAGCAATGGGATGTTCCGAGAGGATGAAATAAATCAAAACAAAGACAAGAGTTTGGGATGGGGAGGAGGGGAAAGCTCTGAAATAAACCAGTTTCTTCCTTTTTATTTACCTAATTCAGTCAACCAGTTGAATACTAATATCTTAATTTATTTTTCATAGATTAACAGAATTATGTTCCATATGTAAGTACAAACAGCACAAAAAAGAGAATGATAACAAGCATCTCTCTAAAATCTTGGTTCAGTTTTAGATGACATTATGCAGGTATGAATAAGTTGTGATAAAAAAAATGTTACTTGAAAAATCAAACAAGTCATGGTTCACCTTGATTAACGTGTGTGTCCCTCATAGGGACTAACAGTGGAGTGAAAACAATGACTGACAGGGTCTGAAATGAATTAATACACAGCCTTTCTCTCTTTTAGTCATTCAAATAACAGTCATCTGAAGAGAGACACACTTCAGCAGTATTCAGAGAGTGTGAATAGATTTCTCCTCTTCACTCGGTTGTATGAACTGCAACAACTGGATGACTCGTTCTTTGAATGCGACGTGTCGACAGGTGGGCTCCTTCAACTCAACTTAGCACAGCACTTGTTTTGTTTTTACCTGGCAGATTCCAGGCTCCACACTGGACACTCAACATCTTTTGAGTGATTTGATAACCACAAATAGGTGTCGTTATTCATGAAATATATTTTAAATCTGATTCAAACTCAGTCTGCAGTATATAGCCTCAAATCTCTTCACATATTTAAGAAAATAATGTTTTTTTAAAGTTGAATTCAAAAATATATGACTGTTTTAATATTACTGGCACAACACTGCAAAGAATACGTCTGCTGTTACTTCAAAAGAGACTAAAAGACAGCCACAAAGGGAAGATTTCAAGGTTTTGGTCAGTGCCACCAGAACACAACACTCAACTCTTTCACATTCAGCACATGGTGTGTCCCAGCTCGCCATATTTACTTCATTTCCCCCGATTCATAGATGCTGCTCACTGGACCAGAACATTCCAGCTGCCACCTCAACATCTCATTATTTTTTTGAAATATCAAGCTTGTATCTTCTTGATAAATAATTCGCAGTAGTATAATGTATCAGACTAAAACATATTTTCAGGGGGGCATGGAGGTTAAAGTGCCAATCTCACCTTTTTAATTTTTTTTCGCCCTGAAGACAGAGATTTCCATATATAGAGTGACCATGGTTTGTGTTCAACATGAGCAATCGGGATGAAGCGCACAGCGACACATATTGCTGTCAGAGATTGGAAATGAGGCCTGCTAACCTGTAGGCAGCCTCCCCAGACCAATCAGCTTTACACATTGCCAATGCATTTGCTGCCTCTAAAAAGAATTGTGACTGTGAAGTTTTTATCGGTGTAGTTGACAAACATTACTCTTTAATGCAGTTTTGTAGAAATGCATTCTTATCCCTCTTGGAAGGCATTTATCTACTTGAAACCTGCAAAATGGTTGCCACAGGGAAGGATTTCTTTTAATAGACTACAATAGGCTCAGTATGGGACACATTCTGATTTTTGTGATAGATAGGAGGCCCAGCCATATATTCATGGGAAATTGTTTATCTTCAAGCGAGAGGAGAGAAAGGCCATTTTACAATAGCATTTCAACTTTCATCTGAAATGATTCTTTTCACTCATAAATTGTTCTGTTGAATTTCCGACAGGTGCTTTTCATAAAAATATCAATCTGCAATAGGCAATGTCATAAAAGCCACCATGGTAGAAGAAAAAAATGATTTTACACACCCACACACAGACACACACACACTTTAACATTCTATTTCTCATTAAATATAATTGATATTATAGCATATTATTAATCAAATAAAAAATACTGTATAGTACATTTCTAGTATTATGATTAAACAAACTATCACCAAAGAACTTAAACTATTTTGATGAAAAATCACAGCAAAATGAAATCCCTCTGTGGGAGGCAAATGTCCCACGGCTTCTGCTTTTCACACAGGACTTCGGTGCGGTGCTGTCTGTCAGGCCTTCATGCGGTTGAGGCTTTTTTTTTCTTGTGAGGTCCTTGTGATGCTGGGGCAGGGCCTTTCCCTGGCCTGTCTCTGTAACAGAAGCCAGCAACCAGGCAACACAATGCGAGAGCAGGGCCTGAAGACGGGGGGGCCTTGTGCACTTTTAACGCCAGTCTGAGGAACAGGAACAATAAATCAATACACTGTCCCTCTCCAGTAGGGGCCAAATGTAAACAAATTGAAAAGGATTGAGAACAAAACAGACTGGTGATTGAAACAGACATACTCAATAGGAGCACTGCTGCACGTGAAATGCCTTTGTGGCCATTTCCTTCCAGCCTTCACTATGATGTGTGTCACTCTGTGCAACATGACATGTGATAGCGAGTGTAACCCACTGCAAATTTTGACTAAAAAACAACATACAGAATTCCTTATATTTAGCTTATTCTAGCATTACTACATGCTTTAAAATGAATATCTGCAATGCAAAGAGATGTATTCAGCGTCACAGGTACTTTAATTTGTCAGTGCACTTCTTCTCAGAGACCTGTGCCGACGAGGCACAGAAACATCTTACACTGTATAACATACAACGCTCAAGGGCACAAGCACAGAACTCTGTGCATGTCAGAGCTGCATGCCACAAGTTAAATTAATGAATCTTTAAAAGGTTTAGGTTTTTTAATGAGAGAATCTGTTGTAGCTTTTTATCAAACCTCTTCATATTTCACTGAGGTGGAATGGTGCACCACATTTGCGAGGCAGAACTAATGCTATATAAATCTCAAGTAATAAGCAGGCCCTGGGGACATCATCTAAATGAAGATTTTACACCAATTTAAACCTGCCTGCAATTTGATTCCTGCCTTAAGTGCATTTGTTTAACAGGTGCTGGAGATGCAAGCGTTTCCCTCCAAAGTGTCGCTATGTCTCCTTTATTAATTTCTGGATTGCAAGTGGGCGGGGGAGTATGAAGAGAAAGGGGAGTTGACAAACACTAATCAAAGGTTCAGAGTGGGCAGATTCTACCATAGAACCAATGTACTTTCGCTTCATTTGCAAACTAATGATTTTAAACCCCCACAATCTGTTTGAGGTCAGCTCCTGTGTATTTTGGATACGCTTGGCTATTAGCATCACTAAAAGCTTCAGATGTGTCAAGCCTGCTCCCCCTCCAGTGATAGTCACCTACTTTAATTTCCCTGCAGGCCTCAGAGGGGGATGAATTCAACTAAAATCACAAGCTGTTTTGTTGGCAATCCTTTGTGGCCTATAATGAATCTAATGAATATAAAAAGAGGAGAAGGAAGGGAGGGGGGAAATGGATGGAGGTGAATACATTTCAACCATGCTGTGTTGCTTTTACTTGACGATTTGTGACCCTCAACAATGGGACAATAGTGAGTGTTTTTGTACCCTTAATTTGCCTTTGTGTTTCAGCTTCATCTCTTTCACCGCCAAGCATTGAAAGTCGTCAGTTAAAGAATAACTGCTGACTCCACGGTCCGTCAGACAAAGGAGGGGTTTGAGATGAATCCCTAACTATCAGCCAGCCAAAGGAGCAGAAAGGGAAAGGGACTCAAAGACAACAACAGGAAAGTCAAAGGTAGAATTAGCCAGGGCTCCCAAACAGGCCTGAAGCACTTCCTCTCTCGTCACACCACAAACACTGTTTCCACTTCTTAAGAGCTGCTGAACATTTGAATTCACCCTCTGAGAGGTGTTTGGCACATGAATTAAACAGGCTCATCTGATAAGAGCAGAAGCTGGTGAAGGTAGAGGCCCAGTGGAGTTGTGATGCTGCTGTTGAAGCTGCTATGTTTCAGATTTCACAGGACCCTCAGGCGGCAGGATCACATTAACGGCCTTGTTGTTCTCATCTCCAGCTCAGGTCAGGACTTAAAGTTAGACAGACTTTAATTAATGTTCCCTTCAAAAGTGAACACATAGAAAAACATGTCCCAAAATGACCACAGCTAAATTAATGACATACTAAACATTTCAGCACATGAACTTAGTGTGGGTTGGGTAGATGAGAAAAAAGTTCTGTGTCACTGGTTCATGCCAGTATGCTCCCCAGTCCCTGTAATGATTTCTATTCATAAACATGCAGTGTGCTATCCTCCACCTGGCAGCTGCCTCTGTGCATATGAGATTACTATTATGCATCTTCCAATCCCAAGGATAAACATCTCTCCACTTTTGAAGTTTGCAAGCATGAGGCATATTTTAGTGCCATACGACTTAAGCATCCCTTCAGGTATCACTTGCAATCTCTCCTCATTCTATATACATTGTTCAACTTTAATGGGTATCTAATTTGTGTTATCAGCTTACAGGGCTGTAAGTAATAATTTGCATGGCTGCCCTAAGCAAATATGCTTCCATAAGCATCCCATAGCATAGACACTAGAATGGATTAACCTCCATATTGGCTATGCCCCGACGGTCAATGCTTTTTTAGAAATAAGTAGAATAGATAGTTTAGTTTGGTGGCAATCGTGCTGTAAAAAAAACTGTCTGGATTTACCACAAAACCCCTCAACCTTCAGATGCCATGTTGGATAAAAGCCTTAAATCCATAGCCACAGTAACATTACTTTCGTGGATCTACATTTACAGCACTGTTAACGATGATTAACACCACTTACTAGAACAAACGCATAATATGAGTTTGTACTTTTTCTCCTCTGGAAATACATGTACTAACATAAGTAGATTCTTGTCATTTTGTAAATCCAGTTGTAACCATCTGGGTCCTGTCTTTATAAGTATTCGAGAATTTGCAAGCTTTTATTTCCACCACATCCGTGCATACACACTGAGGCTATCGCTGCTGATAAGTTCTGCAGATTCACTACTAACAGTCCTCAAGACACAAAAAACCCATTAAATTTACCTGAGAGGTCATTTCCCTCAGTCAAGGTCTCACTAGTCCCTCACATGCAAGGACAGCTCTCTCAATCCCTAGAGGATTTCAAAAGCCAGTTGCACTCCAACATAAACACATAACCAGTGACAGTAAAGCTCCTCAGACCAGAGTCAATTAACATTTGAAACGAATTAGCTCGCACATGTGTACTGTGTGTTCACAGTGGATCTACGGGGTAAACAGGGATACATTAAGGAGAGTAGCTTGATATTCTACTGGCTTGCATCAGGCATGTGTGTTACGCTTGTTAGATTAGTAGACAGTTAATTGCCATGGTGGGTGGTTAGAGTGCTAGGAGCCTGATCTTAGGAATATGTCATATTTGTTAATCGGACATGCAGATGCAAATAATGTGTGACAGAGTGTGACCAACACTACCGGAACATAAATACTGTTAACTTCAGAAATGTTCTTGGCTCAGAAATATTACTGCATAAAGGCTATAAAGACAACACACTGTTTATCTATTTATTTATTTTGTTAAGCTATTTCTGTTCATGGGCCAATATGACAAAAGACGTACGATAACAAAAAACATCCTTCTGAAATAGTAGAGTGCCAGATTATGCTTTGTTGAAGGTTTTATGTACTACAATTCCATGCTAGTTGGGAATTATTGGCCTGATTACATTAGCTGGTACTAAGAATTCATGTAAACCAAGTGAAATCTGAACTGTGTATACCATGAATAGAAGGAACCCTCGGGTTACACAACCTAATTCATATTCCTAGAAGGATTTGCAATTTGCAAAACATATCAGGTATCTGACAGGAGGGCACAGCCTCTTTAAAACTATACTACTCAAACTTGCATATACAATTTGAAAAGCTCGTCCATAAAGATTGATTAACGTAAAGATTTTGCATCAAAGGGGGTTCTGATTAAAGCTATCTGCCACAGAGATGCTACTCTTATGCATCAGTCCTGTAATATCCCACACTTGGTGAAATTGTTGTTAATGCAGAAATAATATCAATGCAAACTATATTAATAACCATGGCGAGAGATGCTAGGGCAATGTCAGATAATCAATGAAAACAAATCATGTACACCTTGCTATGATTATCTGGAGAAGTGTGAATATTAATGTCTCTGCCTAAATCAATGATGGGGTTGCATATATTGTCTCCTGTGTTTACTCTCAGTAAAGACACTTCCTTCTTTTATATTTCTGCTGCATTGCTTAGAGTGATCAATGGAATACTAAATAGAGATATGATACCAGCTATTATAGTAATTCAACAACAGTAACAAAACAATAGTGATTGTATTATTGTAAACTATAAAGATGGCATGTTCAAATTTCAATTAACTTTGGTTTGTATTTGCTGATATTAATTAAGAGGGCTTGCATAAGGACACAAAAAAGACAGGGTTTATTGTCTCAGATTATTCTCATCAAAGTAGCATTAGTATGTAGTACAACGCTACCTAATTAACTGGTATGGGAGGCAAGACATTACACTGGAAACCTTTTGATTTGTGGGAGGTAATAGCATTGGGCAAGAAACTGATTCTTTATTTCATTATTTGATAAGAAGGCCTTTAATGAAAATATCAGCCCAGGAGCAACACAAGTCAACATCACTCCTGTGGTATAAAAATTGAAAACTTGCTTCAAGGAGCATTGTTGCAGGCAACAAATTACCTTATGACTACAGTTCATTAAATAAAATGTGAAACACACCTGGTGGGCTCTTGGATAGACGCATAAGCAGCAGCATGAGTGTAAGGGCATGTGGCAATCAAAGACAAAGCAGCATCTAGCCAATCTCTGACAGGTTAATGAAATGCCTGCTGCTAAGTGTTCATGTAGTGAGACCCAGCTCTGTCACAGAGAAGCTTCTCCTGTAGTATGGGGTCGGCGATGTGACAGTGTTGTATCAGTGTCAGGGAGAGCAATCACAACATTCCTTTCCTCCGAGTCGTGGGCTTGTTTTAAATTCCCTTGGCAGCAGAATGCTTTAGGGGGTCAAATACACCAAATCTCTGAACAATAATAGGCCAACTATCAGTTACATCTCTCACCTGCAATCATTGGCCAGCATTAAAAGCATCTTTTTTCTGTTCTGCATACTTGACTGTGAATGCTTTTGAAATGAGTATAATGTAATCTGTGCTGCAGATATCTTCTGCTTTTGTGCATCTATCCAAGCAGTGAATGGTTAGGCCTATCAGTTACTCTCTGGAGGTGATGTATATACTCTCTAGAACAATGTTACAAACAGATGAAGGATATAATATGCCGCCTATTCCTACTCTATCAATTTTCAGGCTTATTTTGTTTTCTTTTGGAAAAAGATTTTAGGTGCCTGCTGTTTTTCTTCCGGAATCATAAAGCCTAATTTTTAAATCAAAATTAACTCACTGACAGAAATACAATTTTCCAACGTGCTCTAGCAGCAACCTAAAGATAAAAAAGTTAAGCAGAGACTTTTTTGTTGTGAATAGTTTGTTCACAGACCAAAAAAATACACGTGCAAGTGCAGACGTTGTATGGTTTTGCTTCCTATCATTGTATAAATCAATTTAATCAAGGCATGGTACAAATATGTGGGTACTAACAAAAATCCATACTAAAATAACTGATGAAAGTCACGAGACAAAAAATTTCCATTACAAGAAACATCATTTTGACATTATCATCAAGATATAAAACTTTTTATTCTTTGATGGTGATGTGTGTCAGATTATCCACCTGGCTGTCTATCTGCATTACCCTTTCATTTTCACACTGACGGTTTGAAGAATAAAGACACAGGTTTTAAATACATCTCCCTACTGAATAGACATTCTTCACCAGATGTGCAACAGATAATGTCAGTCTAATCTTTGAAAGCAACAGCATCAACTTTACTATGTATTCTTTGGAAAACAGATTATGATTTAAAATCAGCTTTGACATAAAGTTTAACTTTCCAAACTTTCTTTTGTTAGATTTCATTGGACAAAACATGGAAAACAGCTTTCAAGCCACGGAAATGCGATTAAAAACGTACAAAGCAATGGAACTACAAAGTTTAAAACAGATAGGGAAGACACAATTTGAGTAATTATAGAGAAACATGAAATGGACCAGTAAGTATACTCTGTCCCACTTTATCAGGCATCTCCAGCATTGTCCATAGGGAGTCAACTTTTAGACTGTTTACTGGCTCAAAGGCCAGGCATGCATCTGAAGCCACATAAGCAAGATAATGTATCCCAGGCTACAAAAGCAGGCAAATCACTGTGCATTAAGACTGGACACACAATAGACAACAATGGCTTGCATAAACACTATTTAGAACTATTCACATGGCATTGAAGAGATGGGCGTCGACTCACTATTGCTGCAAAGCCGGCGTATTGTGCAGAGGTGAAAAGAAGTCTAATGAACAGGAAGCCTTATTTGAGAGAGCTGACAGTAACCATACAACAGCCGCATTGTGCACTTGCCACCAACCCTGTGGGTCTCTACATTAGGAGAAATGATGAGAAAGTAACCCGAAAAGACACAGTGGGCCCTTGGACCCACGTAAATGCAACCAGACAATAATGGGGGACACAAGCTGTCTCCACCTTTACCCAAAGCTGCACGTTTACATGCACAGAACATCAACCGCTCTCATAGCCAAGGATAAAAGGCCCCTGGCAAGATGGAACTTTGAAGTACATTTGGGTTAGTTTACCACCAAAGACTGCAATTTTAGTGCAACAGCAGTTAAATTATATGTTATACATTTTAAATCATATCAAACTCTGCAGGGATAAGTCAGAAACTCTTGAGTTTGGTGGTTCAGGCCCCCTCCTCTAGACACACACATTCACACTCACATTATGCCCCCTGCCTCAAGCTTCGTCAGTCTTCCACAAAGGGATGACATCACCAATAAGCATAGCCTTTTATAGCTTTAAGCAATAAGCCTTATTTACTGATGAGATAAGCCCTCTCCTATTGTTTAGCCCTCTACTTTGCTTCTTTCTCTGGCAGTTGAAGAATTAAACGGCACGTTTGGAAGGTGACAGACCATGCCCAGGATTTAAGACTAAAGCATGCAAAGAGGGTAGTTTCCTATTTGGTGGTTTTTCAAAGGGCCACATTACTCAGTTTAGTTCAAAGTAGCAAGGACACGTACAGTTACAAAAATCCAGGTTTCTTTGAGACCACTATTTTATTTCCTTCATTATGATTTGTCATTTCACCAACTTTTAATATAAATATGTCTTTTATTTCCTTCTGTGTAAATGTTGTGCAGAAAGAATTAGAAGTTAAACATAGCCACACTCAACAGAGTTTTAAACAAACCAAACTAACCACAGCCTGGAGAAGTTTACGAAGCATAATCATCCATTACACGTGTGACCTATAATTATTGTTTGTTGCAGTATTAGTCGGCCAGTCCATAAGGCCAGACCAGAGTGTCACTAAACTGCTGAGGCACCATGATACAGTGTGGCTTATTAAACCTCACGTGTGCACACTGGGAGGAACTACTTAGAGTTAATGTTTGTGTTTGTTTACCATGCTGAACCAAAGAGAAACTAATAGTTCTAAGTTGGAAATCAACATTGGGTGCTTCAACTTTCACAAAGTCTACCACAGGAAAAACTAGGTCTAACTAGGTTGTTGCGATGATTTATAAAATATAGCATCAACAAACTGTATGCCGTGTGAGCGCCTATTTTTAACAAGATAAAAAACCATTTCCTAACACACTACATCAAGTGTCATAACATGTATTTTAAAAATGTGCTATTTGTTGTTTGTTTTTCTTAGCTCCACACAACATCATGTCAGGCCTTGGGAACTTGTCAGATATTCAGTTTGGAGTCACTTTAGAAAGGCTGAGCGCAGAGTCTCTGGGGAATCGCTCCAGTCTCCCCATCTCCCCCACCCCATGTCACCAGAAAGGAACAAAGCCGCCATAGTCAATTCTCCTAATTTCACTGCAGCCTGTCGAAATCCTGTTCTCCTTTTCTCCTTCTCTTCAACAAGTACTTTATGCTGGGATCAGTCAGGTCTGAGTTGCCCACAAAAACCTGAGGCTCTCGCTTCATCATCTTTCAGCACCGAGTTTGACACACCCCAACTCTCTGCCATTCAGACGCCTGCACCATGCAATTTGTTTCCATTTGTCAAACAGCAGTATCCATCACAAAAGAAAATGCTGGCACAACAGAAAGTTTGTGAAAACATTGTCTCCTCAACCCGGAATGGCCTTGAGACTACTTATTTATTGGCCCATAACAAAACAACCTTAAACAATTTAAACCACTTTCAGCTCATACAGATACTTGTTACATTATTCGTCTCTCAACTCACAATAAAACATCTTTAACTGAATAGAATAAGTATCACACCCTCAAATCAGCACCAACGTATGACTTCTCTCTTAAAGTGTGGAAGCTACAATTTGAATTCATCATTTCATTCACTGCCTCTACATTGTGCTGACTCTTATTTTGTGTTTTTGGGATTAAACTTCATTGTGAGAACAGCCAGGTTTCTCAGAAACGTATTTATTAAAGCTATATCAGCACTATGTTGACGGCATTGCTATTTTCACACCTATTCAGATATGTCTTAAAATGGCCCTATTATTGGACAACGTAGGAAGGTATCTGGCTAATAATACTTATTGTGCAAACTTTGTTGTCACCATTCTTGTGTTGGCTGTTATCGAGGGGGTAGCAGAGAGGATATATGCTGACTCTGATGTAGATAGTGCCACGAGTGTTCCTATTGTGGCAGCTGCCGTGTGGTGCAGTCCCTGATAGGGTTTCGGATGCTGTCAATGCTGTGTCAGGTGCATTAGTACCTCAGAGACCCATGATGCTCCAGATGCTATGTGCCTGTGTCTCCTCGGGCCCTGGCCGCCAGCCTGACACCCGACACAAAGTAATCACAGATCACAGCGTTTAATCACTGAAACAAGCACTCCAGAGGACCCCTCTGTCAATATCCCACTCTCTCATTATCTGTTTGGATTGCACATCCACACTGTCAGATAAACAGAGTGGAAAATTAAGATTAAAAATATGGTAATTTCATTTCAGGCAGCAGGCTCCTCTCACTGGCCCATTATGCTATTGATTACCTCTGAATTCAATTTCTCTTTTCAATGTAAACTTTAATCTATTCGCAAGCCAACAATTCAACTCCCAAGGGACTATTTGAGAGTAAGTAACCATTTAATATGATGCTGGCTGAAGATTCACTGGCTTTAATGAATTGTGTAAATCACTCAGCTTTTAAAGGAACCGATGTCCCATAGTTCACAACCCAAATCAGGACCTGGTTAAATACTGCGTTTTATAGCAAGCTAAGTGTTTACTGACAGCCATCTCTGAATGCGTAATCATCGGCTATGCTCTTGTCTGTATGAAGGCAAATTAAACAGCTCTTTTCTAATTGAGCTGATGATTAAAAAATTACAATGTAATTAGAATTTAATTGTCATATTGCACTATCAACATGTTAAAATAAAGGAGTAAATAGCTGCACCACTTTACCACAGTCAAAACACAATTTGAAAATCACTTTACTCAACACAATAATCACTAGGTTGTTTTCCTTAACCACTTACCAATTTGTAGTACCGTGGTGAAAACCATTTGTAACCGCTGACCTGAGGCAAACACAGATTCACACTGAATATAGGATGAGAAACAGCAGGAGGAAATGGTTAGTGAGTCACTCTTATATGAGACAACAGTGTTTTAAAAGTAGAATGAAGACAGTACTAAAACATTAGAAATATTTTTTTGCTATTTGCAATTTCAGTATCATTTACTGTGAATTATAAGTGTCCATATATTTCACTGACTAATAAATAAACAACTACAAAGTGCAAACTATAACCTTTAACAAAACTTAATTAGTCTTGATGTAGAGAACAGTGTAAATAAATATAGTTATAAACATTCATGCCAGATATCACATTACTGCCAAAGTAAGAAGAAGTGCAACACTTTCAAAGCAACAGCAGCACATATATCAAAAAGGTAAAGAGAAGAAGTTGATGTTAGTGAAGAAAAAACTTAAAACATCTGTTCAATCTTCCTTAGTGTCACTGTCAATAAATGACAGGTTGCGTGACTTCTTGACGACGACTGTGGTAGACATAAAACCACTATGGCCAAAGTGCAGGAAGACTGTTCAATAAAAACAGTGCAATTACAAAGAATCAATCGCTTAATCAAAGCACAATAATTACTGACAACACTGGTGTCTCCTCCTTGTCAAGTATTTTCCAAATAACAAAAAAGTTCCTATTCATTTCTTTTGCTTTAAAAGAATAATTTAATCTACCAATAATTTATTACACCAGGACAGACATGTCCAATATTTGCACTCTTTTCTGCACGAGTGCATGATTGAAAAGGCCAAGGGGCCGGAACACACATACATAAATACAGCAGTGTAATCAATAAACAGTCTTGCAGTGATGTCAGTGCTGTCAATAAAGGCACACCCTGCCTCAGATACCTTACTCTGTTTCAGACTAAAGGACTATGCCAATCAAATGCAGCACATACTGCTCTATGTCTGGTAGGAGTCTGAAACCCTGTTAGTGCAGAGTAAAGAAAGTAAATTCATCTTGTAAAGCATTTGGTCAGCGATGGAAAGCGCAAGGGCCACAAAGGCTCTCCAAACTGTCAAAAGGACGTCTCAGAGATGACACAGATGTCCTTGGCACAGCATGTGGCTGTCCCTCGCGTTTTGTTTGTGTTGAACCAGGAAGCGTATCAGGGAAGCAGTGTCACAAAATACAAGCACACAGTCCAATCTAAGATACAATCTGTTGTGATGTGATTTATGACAGATCCAGTCAGAGCTGGGTGAAGGGATTTGTCATCTGCTGGAGCATGCAAAAGTGGCTTATTTAGCCTTATAAACTATATTCAAGGGAGAAAATATCAAAGATAATCACTGAAATTATTAGTTTCATTTGAGTTCGTTTTCCCTAACAATGGCTTCTAAGCTGAGTTTTGCAACAGCAACTGTCTTGGGACATATCAATATTTACTTAAATGCTCGATTCCTTTATACACAGCAAATCTGAGAGACCAAAGGTTTGAAAAGCATAAAGTTTGTGAAAAACTTATAAAGTGCAGTTAAAAACTGGTTGGCCACAGCCATACAGAAAAACTGTCTACTCTGGGATTCTCTTTCAACATGGACAAAGGGACTAGAGGTTGATATCAGATTATTGAATGTATTTAAACCTTGACTGACAACTATAGAAACTTGACACACAACATGTGGACCATTTCAGTATTTAATAAGTGGTGCTAGACAGTTGTGGATGCTACAGTAATCTGATCTAAAGAGAACACACTACAATAAAGAAAGGAAAACGTAAGGGCTTGAACAATGTCACTACCAATCCGCCAGTGTGCAGGGTAAGACGATACCAAATAATACCACAGTGTGCTGAGTCTTTGAAATCAGTATTTTACTCATTTCACTCCTCTGGCTGAGAAGATACAGTTCCGCTGATAAATTTGTGCCAGGGACAGAGAGAAAATGAAATGATGCCTACTTTTTCTTATTTCACAAAGACCTGTTTGAAGTTGCAATATGGTATCTGTAGTCCCAGACAGATGCACACAAAATGGAATTGAACAATGAATAGCTGGCTCTTATCTTTTGAGTGTCTGAAGGGGAAATACATCACAAATGAATTTCACATGGAAAAAAATATGGACATTCTCTATTACAGTAATCCCCATAGAAAGTTTACCCTGAATCGTGATGAAGTTAAACCCAATATTTCAACAAAGATATAGTGCAAAGAAAGCTGCTTTTCTAGAATCATCTCTAAAATGATCTGAAAATTACATTATGAAGAAAAAGATTATACGGAAAGTTTCTTTGATAAAATCAGATGATGTAAATCTACAAAGGGACAATTTCTCTCGTAAAATTAATGTTATGTGTTGCAATGGTCCAAGTAGGCACTTTAAATTAAAATGGTAATCAAGTGTCTTTGCATTGTCAGGGTTATGCACATCTTCTGTTGCTTAACTGTATTATTTTGAAGGTGAGCAATGAAGTCTAGAGTTAAAGGGAGAGTCTGGGATTAGTGTGCCGGACTGGACTCTTATTTAGTGACAGCCCCGTCCTGGGACAAAGGTGGGTGTGGTTACCTGTTTGGCTGTGTGCAGCAGTGGCGCAGCCTCAGCTTTGCATGTCTGTTAAACCATATGGTAAAAGAGCCCATGGTGTTTCTGGAGCAGCACATATGGCTCGTCATACTCCTGGATCCTGCCAGCATCCAGAACCTGCAATCACGCATACAATACTGGGTGTGTGTGAGCCACCACTTGTACACTTTACTATGGGGAAAACTGACATTTCAGCTGTTTCACTGCTGAGTGATGCATGCAGACAGCATCAGATGAATGGGGAAACAGTAGTTCTCTGCACCTCTGAACCATCCATTTTACGTGACTCATGCAACAGCAAACACTGGTGCCTGTTTCTACTTGACAGAGTCACAGACAATGAGTGTAACCTGTTAGCAGTGTGAAAGTCTACTACGCTGACTCTGACAGACAGAAGATCAGTGATTTATCCATGTATTTATCCTGGCATTTCAGTGGTTCAGGGGTGGTCCTCAGTCAAATCCAACAATCACACCTTTAAGACGCTCTAGAAAATTACCATAATTTCTATGTCATCACATGCCATGCAAACCACACAAAGAATAGTGCCACTTCAAGCAGTTTGGAAAAGACTACAATTATATCACAGACAAATTTTAACAAGCTCGATCCCCTTACAGCAGTAATGAACAGTTTGTTTGCACTAAAGCACAGTTTCAGGGGGTGTTTAGTTTGAAAGAGAGACTTCTGCAGCTGCTGTCATAATCGACTGTTTAAGTGCAGAATACTAGGAGATGGAGGATGTATCTTAAAAAACAATCTGTGTCTAAATATGACAGAGCTCAAGATTTGGGCACAGAAATTCAAGTGGGTCACAAGTTAGTCCTCCTGGAATATGTGACAATCTGGGGGCATTTAGCACGGGTGTAGGTGTGAAACAGTCCCTGCTGCGTGATTGGCTTTTCCCAGCAACCCTCTCTGTACCCAAGCAGACACCAGGTCATGCCCTGTGCTCAATAGACACTTAACAAATGCTGCCCCAAATGGCACTAATTGGCACCTCTGCAGGCAGTAGCAGGAAAGGGCCAAAGATCAAGTGCCATAATCATAAGCTCAATGAGAGGTAATATTGTGAGAGGGAAAACAGCCCAGCTGTTCTAAAAGCAGATTAAAACTATATAAAGATTATTTAGCAAGCCACTGTTCTAACCACTGGTGTAAGCGAATGAACCAAATGTTTTTGCAGTCTACTTTACATTACACCACTAATTCTGTGTACAGCTCAACAATATGTAAAGTTTTTGTCTAACTCCTGTTAGTAAAAAATGTTCCCAACAACTGATTACCAAATGAGAGCGGTCTCATTTGAAATACTGACTGAAGTGCTGTACAATGGAAA
The DNA here is from genome assembly GCA_032353495.1 of Ctenopoma kingsleyae. Classification (NCBI taxonomy): domain Eukaryota; kingdom Metazoa; phylum Chordata; class Actinopteri; order Anabantiformes; family Anabantidae; genus Ctenopoma; species Ctenopoma kingsleyae. The sequence goes on from JAUBNQ010000013.1 coordinate 10,256,347, forward strand.
TTTACTGTGCCATTACGTACCAGTTTC
>JAUBNQ010000013.1:10265983-10280389 GCA_032353495.1 Ctenopoma kingsleyae
AAATCTATACAGAGCATATGTGTCAGCATCTGAACAAACATGTACTTGTGAAATCTATATTTACACATTTAAACATGCATTCTTTATTTTCAACGGGAACAATTTTCAAGAATTTTAATCATAATTTTAACTATGAAAATGGTTCAGAACATACGCACTTTTACATATCATATATAAACTGTTTTATATCATATATAAACTGTTTCAACAATATGTTTTAATATATATTTATGTGAGTCAGAAAGTTTCAATCTACTACCCAGAGGTGTTTGAGTACTTCTTCAACATTAAATATGTGCCCGAAGCCAAATGGCTTTGATTTAGGAAAAGGTTGCAGTTGAGTGGTCTTTTGTTTCTGTATGTTAGTTTTACAAAACCAAAGACAAAAGCTAAATGTTTCTCCAAGATTTTTAATGGAACTTTTGTTCGTCAAGATGATGAAACCTGTTGACCAATGTGCATATGGGCTCACAGCCCAGAATAAAATAGATGAACTAAAGCCTGCAATGACCTACTCATGCCCACTTGGCATTTTTCCCATTGTAGGTGGTGTCATGAACTCCCATCTCTTGGGAAAACTGCGTGTGGCCGAGCCATAGGTCATCACCACCTTTAGCCTTTATGCTAATGATCATAGCTTTCTTCAATGGTTGATTAGCATTCCTGTGGTCTGGTTTTGTCTCTACCACAAATGGACAAGATCAACCCCCACACCCCCAAAAAATGTACTCGTCGACTCTAGGCACTTGATGTCCCTGGAGGTCTGCAGGAAGTAGTGTCACAGAAACAGGAAGACAGCGAGAAGCAGAAAAACAGGAAGAAGGATTCAAGGGATAATAATAATAATTGGAGAAATACCTGCAACAGAAGTAAAGATGTAATCACAAAATGAACCAAATAGCAACAGAGTCAAAAGATCCACTGCTGATGTGTGGGCCACCACTGGGACAGTCAGGCCTATTTCTTAAAGCTGAACAAGAGAAACTCTTTCAGCTCCATTTGTGTGAGGCCATCATGGACATACAGTAAGGTAACAGCAGGTTGTGGGACTGAGGTTATGTGACTCACAGTGTGAAAGGAAAACGATCAGAGAGCTAATTCTCACTTAGTAGCAGGTGAGACTTTACCACTTGGCCACTGCTGCTCATATCCCTGGCTCCCTTGGGCTTTCCCTTCAACACTTCTGGCCAGTAAGCCTCCCTGGCAGAACAGCCAGCCAACAGGCATGGCCACAGTGACTGGCAGCGAGCTCTGGGAACCACACTGTGGGTGTCTGATACATCACACTCAAGCCACACAGCCCTCAACAACACAGTGACTCATCACCCATGTTAATGGCTCTGTGACACATCTACACCAGGATACCAGAGCTGCCTAAACAGGATTGAAGGCAGTGACGACACCAAAGTACTCACACCTGCACTGTGTTTAGAAACTGAAATAAGTATGTGATAAAGTATTTGTGTGACTACTAATATTAAACAAGCATGATTTCACAATAGCCCATCAGTAGTAATTTACAGAACTAGAAAGTAGTTTAACATGAGTACAATTCTGAGGTACTTTACTTAAAGTTTTCAAATCATATGCAGTGTTATACATCTATTTGACAACATTTCAGGTGAAAATTATGTAACTTTTACTCTCTACATATATCTGACTGCTGTGATCACTGTTACTTTTGATTTTATTTACAGACTTATGGATTTATTATAAACTAATTTAAACTAGTATCAGTTCCACCTTCACTATTAAGATTTATTTTATTTATAGATTTTTTTAACAGGATAAATATAAAGTTCAATTTAAACAATGTGTCTCAATACCTCCACCATTGATGATAATATCTGAGTAGTTGCAGAGTTATATGTGAAAATAAAACAATTTGAATTAAATATGTGCATTGGTGAAATATAAATGTACCACCCACACTGCACACAAATGACTAATATGTATAATATACCTATTTTGCTGATAATATTTCTGTATTTGAGACTTTTCTTATACTCTTAAGTGTTGTTCTGAATACAGGAACTTTTCTTGTTTACTAGGTGGTACTGATATTTTTGCTCAAGGGAATACATCTTCCAGTACTGAATATGTGTGAGACCATTACTTCTTAACTGAAGAATATAGTGTGTTACATATTTCATATTCAATTGGTAGGTAGATAAAATTGAAACCTCACACCCTGAAATTAGAGACATCCTAAGAGATGAATCCTAGGACATGGAGATTAGGATCATACTGTTACCTTCAGTGGTCTCAGACTAGCCCAGAGAGATGAAAATTTAATTTAGCACCTTAATTACGGATGTTATCTTCCACTTAAGCACACATTTAAGCATGATCACTTTCAGTGTAGTTTTATGATGAAAAGCCACTCAATTCCATTTGCAGTTCAGATAAGAGGGTATTACTAGTCTAACCATTGCCATAGTGGAGCCCACACAATCAAACAGTGAGTGGAAGCTACTGAGCACAACTGATCCCAAGAATTTCACAGTACATAAGTTTCAATCTTAACCTCGATGGAAGGCTACCAGACTGCAAAGTGAGATGGTGGCACACGGGCCATTACTGCAAGTTGTTCAGCCTTCCCTCAAGGCGATCAAATATTAACTGAACAAAGTCTTATCATATATACTGTTTTCACTCTGCTGCTGTTGACTGACAACACATGACACTGCTCATTCCATGTTTGCTGGTTGGTTCATTTGAATTATAATTGGGATCATTTCTGTCTGGGCCACCAAGGTCCACACCAGGCCATCTTATCTGACACTGAGGTCATCTGAGGGGACAGAGGAGGAACAGGAACCATTAGATAGGAGTCTTGCCTCCTCCTGCTCCCCAGGGCCAGTTGTCGCCAATGCCCTGTTTGATGTGATCCATTTGCGTGGTCTGCCACTTATCATCTCAGCATCAGCACCGTGGCCCCCACCCACACTACACACAGATGACCCCGATAAGTGAACATACAAGCATACACCACATCCATATCTTCTATGAAGCCACACAGGAACAGAAAACTCCCAAAGCCACATCCCGCTGCACATAAAAGTGGATAAAAGGATGAAAGGTTTTGTATACAAACAGTTTAAATAAAGAATTACCGCTAATTGCTCTTTAGCAAGAAAAGAAAGCTACTGCACGCATGTGATTCAGTCATTCAAGCAAACTGGGCGCACTGCTGTGTCCAAAGACCATTCAGATCTCTGCTGACCCTAATTGCTTTATTTTCTCAATGATTCTATCAGCTCTTTGATGTCCAAATAAATGTAGAAAATTGAAGTTAATTGCTATATTTGTGTTCAGCAATGATAGCGACTGTTGTTCGGCAGCAGAAAATAAACAGTTCCCTTTAATTAAACATCCCTCCGGACATGAGGAATCAGTGAGCTTTTTACAACCCCTTTTTCATCCTCCCTTTATTTACTGACAGTGTCCATTATTCGCCACTGGGAAAAACGTGCAAACAAAACAGGAAATAAGGAGAAAGCAGGGTAAAGAAAATTCCTTAAAAGAAGTCCTCTGTCATTGCTGGAATTTTTTCTACTCCACACTTTCAGTGACAGAGCGGCACAATAAGTTGCAAGGGTCAGTGGTACTGAAACAAAACAGGGCTGTTTCACTTGGGATCTGGAACAATAGACGTGACCCAATACATTCTACTCTGTCTTTGGGCTTTATTTTAGCAGTAAATGCCCAGATGCTGTGGCTTTTCTTTAGGAGAAATGACTGTGGGCACCTCCTTCACATTTTCCCTTTCCAGGCCATTTTCACTTCATAAAGCTGCAGTCAATGTGTTTTGTGTGTGGTGAGGAGGGTCTGACACATACTGTGGTGGTCTCAGTCGCTGTCTACATTGGTGGCTCAAGTAGTCCTAGGATTAGGCCTTTGTGTGCTGTGAAAAGGTAAAAGAAGTCACTTATTTGGGCTCAGTCAAGCTGCTGATTTCCAACCCCATTTTGGAAATAAGAGAAAGGCTTTGAAATGCAGTCTCTCTCTCTCTCTCTCTCTCTCTCTGCTATAAATCACTAGTGTCTGGCAAACACATTCAGTCAGACATTGCTCCTCTCTCTTCCTCTTGATAAGAACACAAAAACTCACACATACAAAAGTCAATCACAATTATCTTCATCTTATTGACATGAAATGAGATTCTACATGAGATTTAGACTTTGTTATGTAAGTTCCCAGGCTCAAAGGACAGTTCCTGAGCCTGGCCTGTTTATCTGAGTCAGAGCAGCTGAGGAGCTGGACCGCAGCATCATGGGAGACCTCACAAACACACACTAAGAGCTTTTGCTGGCTGATGTTGACCATCAAATGACCATGTGTGGAGTGGCCTAGTTAAGCGCACACACACAATGTGGTTCTCACCTGTGTGCTGATTTATTTTTACATTAATTTAAATAAGTGAATAATACAAATAGAATAGTCCAACTTCAGGTTTCTCACCATTCTGTGTCATTGTATTTTTTAAAATTGTGCTGGAAGATAATGGCTCTGTCATGAAACAATGGCCAAAGGGGATTTATGGCAGTCTATATTTTTCTACACAGGAACATCTCCTTGTTTCTTAGACTAACCTGTGTAACGCCTGGAGCCAGTGCATTCTTCGCTTCTTCTGTCACCAGTGTGGTAAAGAAGCAGAGAAAACCGGTGAAATCCCATCCTAGAGCACTCACCGTTACGTCAGCACTTCTCATTTCCCACAAAGCCACTGAGGAGGCCTGACACACAATGTGCCACAATATACAGAGTCACACCACGATCCACCCGCCAGTGTTTTTAGACAATAGCCATCTTTGCGCTGTGTTTGTCTTCTGTGCATCTGTGCTGGGTAAGTGTCTCCCGCTTTTTCTCTCTCTCTCTCTCTCTCTCACACACACACACTATTTGCTGTTTGGAGGTTTTTCTGCTGTAATTTATAATTTAGGAGCCAAGCTTTATGCATGTTTATATGACATAAACATTGGTGAAAGCAGGCAAGGTTTCACCTAAATGGAAGTAACTGTCAGCTAGTGTATAAGCAAAAACATCCTGACAAGCTGAATTAGATGACTAAGAAGACCTATGAATGTAGCTATGGACCTCACAGTTAGTGGTGTGACTTGGTCAAGAGCCTTCACACAAAATCCTCCACTGAAAGACCCCTGTACTCACCCCTTATTATCTTGCCCTCCTCCTCCGCTCCCTCTGTGAAAATAGAGGCAACCCAGGATTTAAAGGTCAAGTCCACACAAAACCTGACAATCCCAAAAGCCTTAGGTGTTTTTAATTGACTAAGGGGGACAGGGGAGAGAAAGAGTCTACTCCCCAATATACTAAATTACCACTAAATGAGACCTGTCAAAAAATAGGGCTCTGGGGTGTAACCAGGTTCCTCCAGCTTCAGGGAATCCCCTTGTTAGGTGGATATGGGGGCAGTGCTGAGGGGCTGTGAAGTGCTTACTCCAACATAAAGGGGGAGGCTCTGGTGCAAATCCCCACACAGAGGCAGTCTCCCCCCATAAAGAGAGATAAACCAGTTAGGGCATTGTTTATGAAGTTTCACTTTATTCCCCCCGACAACCATTTAAACAATGACTATGGGGAAATGTCCCTCCATGAATGAGCAACAATAGTTGGGATCAGCAGCTTTTCTGTGCGGTTAATACTTTGATAAAAAGACTGAAAATCTTCCTTCCTGAAAGCATTAAACACTGCTCAATGAAAGACACCTGCAAACAAGAGCAGAAAGCAGGACAAACAAAAGCCTTTGGTCCAAAGGATGCCACTTTTGTCCACTCTGACAATATATCCCATTTTCTGCTGCACAAAAATACTGACAGAAACAATACTGAAATGATATTTTAGTCTGTGACACCATTTGCTCTTCTGTCATTAGCTACATGTTATTTTTCACTGCAAGTAGAGGTGTGATTAAAATAGTATTGTATCTTTCATTTCCTGATAACTAAGGTAATAATTCATAAGGGGAAAGGATGAGTAATATGAATCACAGTGACACAAGTCTGTTTTCAGTCATGACCTAGTCTACTTTCACTGTTTGCAGTTGGACCTTATGGGCTTTCTACAAAGTTATTATTTTACTTCAGCCATTATTCACCTTATTATCAAAATGAGGGGAACTCTAGCAGACAAAAAGCTTTTGTGTGTATGATCTTTTGTGCTTTCAGCATTTAAGATGTCTTTTGTCTACTGTGAGATGGGTATCTGCCACAAACATCACTCAGGCATTGTGGAGGGGGGATTCGTTTTCAGCATGCCTTTGTTCTATTCTTTGGCCCTAACCAAGGAGCCACGCCTGCTCCTCTACCTCGAATTGTGCAGCGAACATTCCCTTCTTTGTGGTGCTAGGTGCATGAGCTGGCTCATCTCCGCAGGCTTTCGTGGGAGATGGCCATCACTGTGGCAGGGTGGCATTTGGTAACCTAACCTGGTTATGCACCAGGGTGGCCCTTGGCTACCGGGCTTGTTAGGCTGCAGAGCATTAGGTGAATTGCGCTAAGAGGGGCAAGTCCCATTCTGGATCTGTTCCAACTGACCTGTCCCCTTCCCCCTCTACCACACTTCTAACTCCATTCCTGTAACCACATCATAAGGCTGCTGCTAACATTTTTTCTCCACTGAACGCTTCATCCCTCTCACCCCTCCTCGCCTCCCCAGTGTTTTCCTCCATATCTGACCCATCATCCCGTGGCCTTTATTTCCTCTTTGGTACCTTTCTCTCTCCCAGTCACTCGATTAGTCTCCATAAACATCCTCTGAAGATGCCGATTCTGTTGTGCCACACTGAGAGAGCCACGCCCTCAGCCTATGTGCACACTTTTATTAAATCTGTGCAGGCGCTGGGCCGCGCTGGCGGGTAATCCTACAGTAATTGTTTCCAGATTAGGGGACCCGGGCCACAAAGCAGGTTTAGCCAGGCATGAAATGGCCTCCCCATGCTGCATCGCCAGCGACCAAACCTGCCGAGGTGAGACTCACCTGGATAAAGTCCACAAACGTTCATGGGAGCAGAGAGTCCAGGTAACCAATGTCCTTCTAAAACCTGTTGAGGATTCTTTCTGGGAAATACAACAAAAGAGAACAGATTAGACTAAATGCTAAAGTAGATGTTTGTATGATATAATCATACATTTGAGAGAGGAATTTTCAATGTCATTTATGACATTTGTAAACTCTGCCATAAATTGATGTAAACATTTAACTGATTACCTGGAGTATGGATTACATAATTAGCAACTCTAACTTAAAATAGAGCTCTGATATTTTTAAGGACAAGTCTTAGTCAAACACAGATACGCTTTATCCGTTAGCAACTCTACACCCATTAAAAAAAACAATATTTTGTTTTAATTTCCTTCAGTCTCACTAGACTGTTGAGCAATTGTTAACAAAGTCCCATCCAATTTAATACGACAGAGCTTATACATTGAGTGTGATAACAGATGAAAAAACACAGCCCTATCTAGATTAAACAATGAATCATTATTTGTCTAGCATTTCATAAAGACTGCCCTACTCTTGGCTGAATACGTAAGGGAACCTTTGTTTGGAAACAAAAGGGGCAACAGAAGCTGCGTACCTGCCTTTATGTTCTGACTGGCAGTGTCAGTGACGTTAATTGAGTTGCCTCCAATCTGCTCAGGTGTTCATTATTTTGGCTGGTGCTCTGCAGGTGCTGTGGCAGCCCTTTATTGTCCATCCTTTAGTAACTTTGCTCCCTTATTCTGATCCCACAACACATAAGATTACACTCCAGCTGTGTTCACACACTGTTTACTGCAGGATCAGTGATAGCCAATCCCCACACTAAACTACCTAAAGGCAGGCAAGACAGAAAGGCTTTCTCTATCTATGTCCCTGAAGGAAGCCTCTAGACTCTTAGACACAGACAGAAAATATCAGAGTGGTGCCAGCATTGCCACTGCTAAAACTGGGCTCAAGTTAAAAGACACGAACAAGCTGTGGATATGTTGTGTGTACTAGACTGTTTATTTCCTGTCAAAGTGCCTTGTACATTGTGTCATAATATTTCATACTGTACTTAAGCAACCCATTGTCTCTCACGGTGACACAACATTAAGCAAACAATAATATCTGTCTGAGGAGAATGCAAATAAAGCAGCACTCACACATTTAGGGTACAAGCCTTGACAGAGTAAAGCTAACCACACAAGCATGCAGATGAGTTTATCTAGGCTCAGAGAATAGGCCATGAAACAGGGTTGGACTTGGTACGTGACCGAAAGAAGGAACTCAACTGCTGAGCAGCATGTTGGCACAATGTGGCGGTATGGCAGTCTGGAGACATGGTGAAGCTATGGCGCCACTGACCTAAAAGTTGCCTCCCAGCCTCCCAGTCAGTCCTATAGAGGTGGGCCCTGTAATCACCTCTCTCCACGGCCGTAAGCAGCTTACAGCTTTATCCAAAATGCCGCTCCCGCCTAAAAACATGCATGCAGACGAGGCCAGGCTCCCCATAACAGCCATTGCATAAACCCAGCCAGAGCATTATTCCCCGCAACAACCCAGCAATGCTCCAAATCAGTACTGATTCAAAGTCAAGTGGCATAAGCATGTTGTACACTTGGAGGCACACTAATCTTATTCACAGTGTGAGTGCCCCTTTAGCATACAGACATCCCGAGGGGAGGGTTCAAGCATGGGGATATAGCTGCTACTATACTAGTGAAAAATATCACTGCTTTAGTCTGGGAATGGGGGGAGTACTTGTCAAACTGTGTTTGTGGAAGAGCCAATAATATTTTATGTAATTTTACTGTCTAAGCCATAGATGACCCAAATTCATGCATATCTGACAAACAATACCAATAAGAAAAGGATAGGTTTCTCCGGGTTACATCATACCATGGTTAGAGGGTGTTAGAGCAGAGAACATCAGACAGCTATCAGCTGTTTGACAAGCAGCTCAGTTAACTGAGAGTTTCAGAGAGGATGAAGTAAAGATCCTTCTCCATCCTGCGCAGACTATAGAGGGGATACATTACAGTGATGCAGTTACACAAAGACATTCACTGCATGGAAATGCCTATGAGGTAAGATCGGTGTGGGACAATAGCTTCAATCACTATGGGTGGTTGTCAACAATATCACCTATTGTGTAGAAAGAGGTATAGACGTTTCAGGATATCAGCAGCATTAGTATCAAACAATTTCTCATGGTTTAAGACTCCAGGGGTGATTTGCACCACTTTTTCAGGCTCAGGAAATATCAAGCCCTCCCAACTAAGGTGGCCCCTTAGGTGGAGATATTAGGTGAGCAGGGCCCCCAATCAGACTTAAAGAAGCGGAACAGTGGGGTCCAGCTAGAGCAGGGCGTGTGGCAAATCGCTGTTCCCTGTAAACATCAAGATAAGGGGACAACTCAGAGCCTCTCCATGTGTGGGCCCCAGTGCAGTTGGAGGGGCCTTTCAGTGAGGCAAGTGTGATAATGAAGGAATACTGGGGAGGGGGCTGCCAAGGCTGGAGGTGGCACAGCTCACCTGCACTTCCATGAAGGGACCAGCGGCCTGGGGCAGCCTCCCACCGCCGGCGCCTTGCTGCCAATACTAATACATTCTAAATCCATTCTCTTCGCTCACACCGCCAGGCTCCTGCAATCTCCTCTCCTTCCCTTTCATGCAATTAAATAGTGGAAGTGCCGAGCGAGGGGGAGCCCTATCAGCCATACTGCACACACACACGGCTCCATCTCCACATTCAATTTACACACTTCGATATCATCATCCTCTCTGCAGTACTTCCTCCACTTCTCTCCTAACACTCTTGCATCCCAGACCTGAAATACAGACATTAAAAACACTGCTTCTGTAGACACAATTAGAATCTCACATCACTGACTACAGAAGATCTAAAGTTCCCTGCGTCAACAGCAATTGAGTGACACCCTACACTGAGATGGCCCACTATGCTGATGTGAAAGGGGGATGGCAGAATTGTGAGCGTACGTGTGTGTGCGCGCATGTGTGTATATGTGTGTGTGTGTTAACTGAAACACCACTCCTTGACTGTGCTGATGAGCTGAAGCCCTGGCCTGCAGTCTCTGAGGGGATTAGCCCACTCAATGACACTAAATTACGGGGATCAACATCAGCTCAACACATCCACCGCTGTCTGTGCTGCTCTAACTGGATCACATTTGGATGAACAGCTGTAATAAGACTGTACATATTGCTAAAATTGAACATGAATATATTATACATATATATATATATATATGAGTTATAGAAATTCATATAGTAAAGAAATAGTAGTATGTAGGGGTATCAACATCATCAACCTAACTAAAAATCTATCTATAATCGTTGCAAAATATAACTTGGAAATCTCCACTGAGCACAAAAGACAACACAGAAACATGACTCAAATGGCGCAGAGGCATTCAGTAGCTGATACAGAAGAGCTACAATGCCTCTCCATCAATCATAATTCACCACTGTTATACTCAATTGTTATTAACCACATTCACAGAATAATAAATTAGACCTTTGTGCAGTGACGCTTGAAATGGTAACCTTTAACTCTGAGGACAGCTATCAAACACTGGCCATGCTGAGCAGCACACCTATCATTTACACATGTAAACAGCTGTCAAATCCTTAACAACACATAGACACACAGTTACAAATTACTCAGACTTATGGCAAGACCCTTGTGTATGTAGAAGCAGCTGTGATGAAGATGACAGTTAGTGTACAAAGTGAAACATATTTCCAAAAGAAGCAAGATATTACGAAAGAAAAATCGGAAACGTCAGAGCTGAAACAGCTTTTCATGTCTTTTTTTTTTATAAAGTTTCACTAAATTGAATAAATCAGTGGAAAAGCACAGGAGAAAAAAAGTGACATTAATTTACACTGTTCAGATAAAACAAGGTCAAGTTCATGCTTAAGTTACTGTCGAGTGGACAAAGGTCAAAAGAAACACAGCTGTCTCTGGGACAGCTGTCAATAAATCCAGTCAGACACACAGTGTTGTTACAGCCTGGAGGCCAAGTCGTAATGACTGGACCGGTCATACAATTGTTACTGATAGCAGCACAACAGCAATCAGATAGCAGTGTCTGTTAAGCCTCTCCTTTGCTGCACTATTAAACAGATTATTACATTATTTAAAGTGTTTGTTCTCCTCCTGTGTGTAGATTACCAAGCAAGGCACACCCAGATAAGCTGTCAGGTAGTCCAATATGTAACAAAACAGCAGCAGGAAAAACAAAAGCCCAAGATTAAGACCTGCAGTGTTTGAACCAAGCACACTTTTGCAAAGCTTTGTCACTACACCCACTTCTACTGCCAGTTGAAACCGCAAGCACCTGAACACCCTCAAATCAAATTTAGACTTGTATTACTAGCTTATTATGACTCATTATACAGATACAAGTTCCCTTCTTGTTGAGAATTCCCACCCGAGCTGATTGTGTTGTACATGCATGTCACTATGAAGAGATTAGCCTGAGTAATTATCCGCTGACAGGTGAACAATGCTCCAGAAAAATTAAAGTTATCAAAGTGGGCCACTTGACAGTTGACTTTGGATATGAATGATAGACTAAAGTGACATTACTGCATCAAATTAAAAGAGGTTTTTAATTAATACCATAAAATTATAGATAAAATAGATAAAATAACAAGAACAGCAAAACATTTTGCATGATTTAAATAAATCTTGAGCTTTTATCAGTTTCATTGACCTCTATTTGAAAAGGTACTGGAAAACATGCTTGAATAAAAACCAGCAGCACTCCCTGAGTAAAGTCAGACATAACTGGAGTGTTTGCTCACTTTTAATATCGTGTCCATCTGTCCACTCCATTGACCAAGTAGCTACAGCCTACAAAGCTAATGAAATAATCGAACATTTCTGATACAACGCACAAGATAAATATGTCTGTATTTACACAGCTCTACAGTCCAAATACAACACTGTCGAAGACCCAGTGCAAACAGCATTTATTCAATATGATTGTTTGCTTTTTTGTTCGGGTCCACAATAAAAAGAGATAGCACTCGCTTCACTAATTTTTAAATACATTATGGCTAATATTACTTCAAATTACAAGGATTTTCCAGATATAAAAAAAAAACACCTTTAAGCTTGTTTAGCTTAAACCTTTTTCAGCAAAATTTATAATCTCTATATTATAGTTCAAATTAGTTTTTGTGATTGACATTTACCAGTAATTCATTCTATTTATTCATAATTTAAATAAACATTTAATTATAGTAGTAAATGAAAAATTTCTATACAAATGATTTATCAAATTACTTTTCTAAATGATTTTTTTTAACATAATGTATTATAAAAAACTAGATAGCTTACTATTACCTATTAACTACAAAGTGCAAGGATCTATATGTTTGCAAAGTAGATCGAAACACAACAAATTAAGTAACAGTCTGCTCTCTAGTGGTGAGATGTTAGAACAATAACTTCAACATGCAGCCACCAATGGATGTTAACGTCTCATCACCATCTCATAACTGCTATATAATACTGGCCATACTGAAAATTTGTCAGTTATTAAAATGAGAACTTGATATAAAGGTGAGTGACTTACCGATTGAATCAATACAGAAAAAGTGATTTGGGGTCCAAAGGACTGTGTTGAACATGCTGGCGTGTCGAGTTTGGGCTGAGGTCACCAAGACGTTAAAGAAAATCAAACTGCAAAGAAAGACAAACACAACTGAAGTGGTTGCTAAACCTGAGAAATGCAAAGAAAAAAATCCATCAGCACAGTATAATGTTATCTGTGTGTCTGTTCTAATATTAGCTACATGTTTAAAGTAATATTTTCACACATAAAAACAGGAATACTCATATTTTTCCTTCAATTATGCTTTTTTTGTCTTGAATGCTGATCTATCATTGTGGATACAAAGAGTAAAAGAGTCACAGGGAGACAATAAGAGCAATCATACAGCAGCAAACAAGAAAGGCACTGCTATCTCCCTGTACAGCTGAGGCCCATGTACACATACACTGGGCCTTGAAGGCCTTGGGCCACAGCCAAATAACTGTGGATCTGTTCATTCAATGGCTGGCGTATTCAGAGCCTCAGCAGTACACAAAAAGCAATATGCGCTCAGTGAGCTTTACCTGTGTAAACACCTAGGTACAGGTCAAGGTCCAACTGCTGAGGGAAGCTGCCATTGAGGTGCTCTGTCACATTGATGTGCTCCTGTTCAGAGGCCCTGGAAGTCAGCCACAAAAGAAACAAAAATCCACAAGGACAAATAAACACAACAAAGAAAGAAAGCTACAACATGAAGGGATCATAAAAAACACATTCCCTCTTTCCTGAAGCACAAGGTCAGTTTCAACAAGTGACAGAGAATGCCAAGAAAAAAACAATTTGGTTCAGTTGTGTTCTATTAAATCATCAACCACTTCCAGCCTGAGAAAATATGTCACGTTTGGCTTACAAAACCTGTTATTCTCACTTTTTTTTTTAAAAGCATCCAAGTTTTTCACAGGGTGTAATAGAAACAAAATCTCACCAACGAGCAAGCCACTAGTCCCGTAGAGCAAATGTAATCTAAAAATTAAAACAAGCAAACACAAAATGAAAAATCAATTCAATAAGTCAAAAGCATGGCAAAAAAAAAACTGACAGAAAACACACACCAAATTACTTAAATGGATGAACTCACATGTGCTATGGCACTGAGAAACATAAGGACCAAGAGGACCAGGAAGTTAGAGCCTGCCCTAAAATATTTCACATAAACACGTAGGTTGATGTTTTCTTCTGAGCGGCTTTCCACCTCTGTTGGTTGCATTACACACAGACAGACACTAGTGTCAATGCCAGTCATCCAGCAACACTTCAAATCAGGCAGCAATGAGCAGCATGGAAAAGGTGGGTATCTTCTGCTCTCTAGTGGCTGCAAGGATGCACAACAGGCCTTTGTCCACAATGACTTTGCAACGCATGTATGTTTAAAGCTTAAAAATGTGTTGTGCTACTTATAGTCAATATTATTCATGTAAGTATTTAAATGTTTCAAATATATAGTACAAGTGGCTCTGCTCATTTAACAAAAGACTGATGAGATGAGGAAAGTGAGGACATAGAAGACATGGAGCTGTCAGAGAGAGAATGGAGGAGGCCAGAGACAGTTCCAGGAAAGAGGTTTGCACTCTCTCTCTCTCTCCCCCTGGACTTCTTTGTCTTTAAGCAGGAAGGTGAAGTCTAGTTCAGAGACCTGAAACTAATTGTAAATCCCCAATGCCACCATCTGACCCTGTTTAAAAGAGAATAGAGGAACTAACAAAGTTAGAGACTAGCAGGTGCAGAAAGACAAATATCTAGAGAGCCAGACACACTGATATTATTCTAAAGAGTCAGTAAGAACCAAACTCATC
>JAUBNQ010000013.1:10281802-10307800 GCA_032353495.1 Ctenopoma kingsleyae
GACACTGAAGCAGATTTACTACAGAAGGGCTTCAGAGACTAAATCTGCCTTTTGAAGTGGCCGAGCTGAAGCAGTTCTGCAAAGAAGAATGATCCCAAGTTCCTCCTGCATGTTGTTGTGCAAGTCTAATCCACAGCTACAGGAAACACTTATTTGAGGTTATTGCTGCAAAAAGTGTTTTAACAAGTTATTATAAAATTTCAGTTTCACTTACTTTTTCCACCAACACCTTGTTTGTGTTGTAGTTAAGCAAAAAAACAGGAAACTGCAAACTCAAAATGTTGAGAACGTTGACTGTGATTTCACAGTATTCAATGATAAAATGCTGAATCTCTAAATGCCAACCTGTCAGCAGCTTTCATTAAACATCAACAATGCTTTTCTACTTGTGAAACTTGTTTGATTTACTTCTTACTGTATAAATGTGCTGCAATTATTTTTAATTTACGTTATTTTCTCTTTGTTTAAGCAGAAAATGTGTTACACAAATTAAGTTATTATCATAGTTGTATCTAAATAGGGCCTACAAGTTCTCCATTGGATGGAGTACTGTTACCTGTACTGCACTATTGAACGAGGGGTTCTGGCCTCTTGCGGACAGCACAGTTTGATGCTTGAAGCTTCCTGCTTCCCATCTCTCTGTCTTGGCGTAGTCCCCTGCTACGCTGAGAACTTTAGGATGTCTGCAGGTTACAGTCATTTAAATGAATTGTTAAAAATGTTAGGAATATCCCAGAGATGTTAAAACCATGGTAGTTAAACTGCTAATATATGTGCATTGGATGTGACTCACTTAAAATGAGGAGGTAAGGCCTGTGGGGAGTTGAGGAGCATCTGGGCTTCAAACTCAACATCTGTCATTTTATTGCTGACGTTGACTGCCCGCACTTGAAAAAAGTAGTTAGATGTGAAATAAAATTTTGACATACAGTATACTTGGGGGCTAAAATCAGAACAATGTAACAATTTACTTCCAACTATTGTAAATCTCAGGAACTAAATGATTGTAATCTTACCAGCATGAGAATTGGTTTCACTTCCTCCTCATCAAAACCCTCCAGTTCAAACTCCCAAAGACTTCAAACAGAAGCAAAGAAAAGAAAGTTTATCTTTAGTGCTACTCTTCACTTCATTAGGGACAGATTGGTGGGGTTTTGTGCTTGTGTCTCAGTAACTCACCTTTCTCTCAGTGTAGTTTTGCTCTTCTCCAAAAAGAGGTTGACCATGTCTTCAGTAGTCACCTGAGATGGGATCAAGTTTTCCTGCTGAAGCCTTAGAAGCTCCATCATCAGGGCAATCTTTTGTTATTTTAAGCACAACAAGAAAGATTTGATCTGGATTTGCCTGACATTTTGTATCACTGAGGTTTTGGAAGGATAGTAGGTCTTACCTGGGACTTATAGCTGTTAATTTGCCAGCAGAGCTGCAGACCCCGATTGTATATGGGTCTAAAAAATAACTCCTTTGAACGATATTGTATAATTGTACTTTTAGTTTTCGTAAGCTTTTTTTAAAATACATCTGAAAATGTTCAAAGTCTAACTCAACTAAAAAACTAAATCTCTCTCACATACCCTGATGGGTCTGTAGATTCCTCCACTTCCTTCAAGAAACTCCATGAATGTTTTGTTGCTGTATATCACAATACAGAACAAGCAAAATTCTTATCAAATTGACAGCAATAAATTAATATAAACGTTGATGATAGACATGAGAGTACTCCAACACAGTTGATTCTTTTGGCAGAAATGAACAGAGTGAGTTTGAGGTGAAGAGTGTGTGAGGTCTGAGGTAGAATTCTGATTATTGAGTCACAACACACAACATTCTAGAAGTGAAGTTCTTATGTTACACATCATCGAACTCCAAATGTAAAATGGCTTATTTCTGCCACAGAGTTGTTCAGAACTATTGCAAACATATACACTACCAGTCAAAAGTTTGGACACACATAGAAATGACCATGTTTGTGAAAGAAAAGCAGATTTCATAACATCAAATTGATCAGAATGAATGTGTAGACACTGTTCATATTGTAAATGACTACTGTAGCTGAAAACAACTGTTTTTTAAAAGGAATATTTACATAAACATACAGATGCCTAAATTCTGCAAATATTAGTACTGTCTTCCAATAGCATGTTATGTTTGATATTTATATTTAAAAGAACAACTGATCATTAGAAAACCATGTGCAATGATGGTAACACAACTGAAGACGTGTATCTTTTCATGAAAAACATGGTAATTCCTATGTGTCCAACTTTTGACTGGTAGCGTACAACATGCAGCACATAAAACCTCACAGCTGCAGTGTTGTTTACATGGCATGTTTTACCCATCTATGGTTATTAATCTGAAATTTGTGGTAAACTCAGCTACAAGCTTGGTCCAGGGTTGATTCCAGGGTTCTAATATTCAAAGTGACATAGTACTAACTGGGATACAGAATGACCATCATATATGATCATAGACCACTAAAGTTAACAAAATAAACCAACATAACAAGCATTTTTGGTTTTAAATAAACTGTAACAGCAATGAACTACAATTAAAACCAGTTAAAGAACTACCTCAATATGTTCTCTGTATGAAAATAAATGACAATCTACAAAACAGACAGTAAATAACAATAACAAAAACAGTAAATAAAATTAACAAATTTACAAATACTTGATGACGTGAACAAACAGAGGAAACAAACATGTTCTAAAAACCAAATACCAGCTTCATCATCTGAGCTGATGACATGGGCAATGACTGACTTGTCAGACCCCTCTAGCTTAGCGATAGAAACAAATCCAGCGACTTTTTCTGGTGTTATTGGAGTCTCATGGAGACTTGTTATTATAGGCTACACTCAACCTAACTTTCTTAACTTGAGGAAACTTAGCTTTATCATGCAGTTTTCTCCTCATCTAATAATTACACATCAATTCCTATAGTACAAGTTATCACTTTTGCAACAAATTTAATAAAGAAAATATGTGTCACTTTTTAAGTGATTTTGAAAAGAAATCTTTACTCAACATTTATCACAAAGGATACTGTCTCACCCTATGTTATCAGTGAGTCAGTCAAAGGTTTGGATTGACTTTATTTTGAAAAAATAATTCTATTAGTCATCTTGCCTATTGTGCCACTTATTACTTAGTTGTGTATATAATTTGTCATATAAATTAGAGGAGCCAAGGGTCAGGGTATCAGTGTCTTGTCCAAGGTTTGACGTTTGAAGACGACTGCCCTACCCACTGAGCTACCATGCTCCCATCATGTAATAGGTCACAAGACAGGGAATAATCCAAAACCAATTCCAAATCAAATATGATATTTATAAATTATAATTTCTAATGACAGCATTTACAAGGTTTTAGTTTTTTATTGTCTAGTCCAGTGGTTCTCAAACGTTTTACACCAGTTACCACCTCAAGAAATATGACTACCACCATTATGACCAGAGGTGGGTAGTAACGAGTTACATTTACTTCCTTACATTTACTTATGTAACTTTTTTTTCTAAATGTACTTCTCGGACGTTTTACGTTTTACTTTTACTTGAGTAGTTTTGTGAAGAAGAAACGCTACTGTATCTCGACTCCTTACTTCTTTTTTTTAACCATTTATTCTACATTAGTTTCACCAATCAGTCGTCGCAACAGTGATCACATGACTCCGTTTCACCACCGGTAATAACCTCGCTAAATTGATTGAAGTTGGTTTTCGCTGACGTGCAGAAAGCAGACAGCTGTACAGCTGTGCGTAAGTGTGCACACTTCACCCGTGAGATCACCTGTTAGCTCACTCTGGATTAAGAAATAAATGTGATTTGCAGTCACGTCCTGATCAATGAACAGACTTTAGCAACTAGACTCCAGCGATGTCTGTGAGTGAAGCTGTTTCTGTCCATGTGACTGTGCGTAAAAACAGCCTGAAAGAAGTGTGCACACACAGCTGTACAGCTGTCTGCTTTCTGCGGGAACCAATTTCAATCAATGTAGCGACGTTATTACCGACCTGTGTTATGTCTGCTCACATGTCTGAATTAAACGTCCCCAATAAAACTGGACATGGTTCTAAATTATGACAGACATCCAGATACCAGATTTTGGCTACGATAACATGTGAATGAAAACACTGTATAGTCAGTTTGGGCTAAGACTTGTAATCTGAGATGCCATGTTGTGACTATAATGCTGTTAATAATGTTTATGGAGGTGTAAAGTGTAGAAGTTTGACATTGGCCAGTGAGCGGAGACAGTTCACCTGTAAACTATAGTAGTATTATGTCTTTAATGTTATTTCATTTTCATCAAAAATTCTCAGGTGTTCCTGCGTACCACTAGAGGGAGCCCACGTGTACCTTAGTACATATATTTTATAGTCTATATATTTTATCCATATTTTTACTTTTCTATGTACATATTGACCATTTGACCTTAGTAGCACCATCTGATTGTGTTATCATTGTAATGACAAAAGTGTATCTATAATTCAAATCAAATTCATATCTTATAAGATTAATGCATTCCCTGTTGTTTTCTTTTGTTAGCGAAATCCTGAATTATTAACAAAGTTCTCTGCCATATAAAACAAACTGTTTCCCCTAGTTGCTGCAAGATGAAAGTGAGTCACAAGCTGTTAATGAGTAATCTACTGTAAATCCTGCTGCTTAGGTCTGTGAGGAGGTTGAAGCTGTTTTGTTTTAATCATAGATACCAGAGCAAGGTGACAGGTAGAACACGATGCATTCACTGTACTCTTACTATATTGTATTGATGGTTTCTCAAGTCAAAGACACAAATTAATCCAGGATGTAAACAGAAATTCATACATAAACTATACTTTTGATACATTTTACAAAACACAACAGCATTTTGGGGTGGCATAGTAGCACTCCAGAGCTTTCACTACAAGAAGGCTCTGGATTCAAACTGGATTTAGATTCAGGTTGGTGCCTTTTTCAACACATAATTGAATTATAATTTATATATAGTTTTCTAATTTTAGGTGGGATCAGCTTCAAACTATTTCTTTAAGAAGAAACTAGAGCTGCTGAACTGCAAATTCATACATTAATAATTTACCACACATCAGAACTAATTAGTATGTAAGTATTTTCTATTATATTATTAATGTATTACATATTATTACTATTATATTAGTATTGGGGTTGATGCCCACTATGATCCACAGAAAGCACATCCACATACACACAGCTTCTCATACTGTACATTCTGCATGCCTACAGATGTTTTAATTTCAAACTTCTTTACTGACATCATCATAACACTTTCTACCTCCAGAACTTTCAGTCCCCATCATCTCCTGCTGTGAGTCACAGTGACGTGTACTGGGTGACTGGCTGGAAGACGTTATAACAGACCATTGGCCACTTGTTGAGGTTTAGGGTAAACTCCTCCCTTTAGAATATAACAGTCCACAACACATTAACCATCAATCACAGTCTTTCCATTCAACTTACCAGTGCTGAGCCCAGCCACATATTCAACTTAATTACAGTCTGAGGAGTGTGCAGGAGTCTTCTTTGCAGCATGAGCACCATGTCTCAGGAGATCTTGGCTTTCATCTTAACAATTTCAGGGTGGGTGTTGGTGTCTTCAACCTTGCCGACAGACTACTGGCAGGTGTCTTCAAATGATGGAAGTGTCATCACTACATCTACCTTCTGGTCCAATCTGTGGAAGGCCTGTGTTACTGATTCAACAGGAGTCTCCAACTGCAGAGACTTTCCTTCAATGCTGGCACTGGATGGTAAGTTGTTTTTTGTTTTTACTGGCTGCTTGGTCTTTGTGTTTATTTTTTCTTTGTATTACCTTTTAAAGGTAATGTTAAAATTTTCCTCTTGTGTCTATCAAATTAAGCGCTCACTCTGATGTAATGTAATTTTTCCACCCTGCTTTTCTCAATTTAGTTGAGATATAAGTTATTTTAGTTCTCTCTTAGTTCTGCCAGGAAATTAATGTTGCAAGGCAGTACTAATGGATATTGTAAAGGCTAATGCAAATTTCAAGGAACTACTCATTTGCCTCCAAATATGTCAATGTTTACCCTTACCTCTAAGAGCTTGAAAGCTATAAAGAAGATTTACTTGGAACCTCAGGCGGTTTCTACCACGGGTGACTAGTTTCAGTGTTTACCTTGCAGAGTAATATTTGTCTCAAAATCACATCTGAATGGCACATTTCATACCAAAGCAAACCACCACACTATCACAAATTGCCTCAAAACACTTTTGGTTACTCATAATAAATTATATTTCTTGCTTTATGTGTAAATTGGACACATGGTCAATAACTCATTGACCTTGCGGTGTGCAGATAGTGATATAGTTTGACCTCTGTTTTATGTTCACAGGTTACATCCAAGCTTGCAGGGGACTGATGATTGCAGCTGTCTGTCTGGGTTTTTTTGGTTCTATTTTTGCCCTGATTGGAATGAAATGCACCAAAATTGGAGGAAGTGACAAAAACAAAGCTAGATTTGCTTGTTTTGCTGGTGTAGATTTCATTACTTGTGGTAAGGAAACTTAAAATGGAGAAATACAGTATTCGTGTGATAACATTGTCTGTTAATCTAATTCAACTTCCTTATCTCCTTGTTGCTTTGAGGCCTCTGTTCACTGTCGTCATGCTCCCTTTATGCACACCGGATAACAACACAGTTTTTTGACCCAATGTTTTTGGATCAGAAGTAAGAACCTTGCGACTGTACACTCATAATGTTTAAAATGTTTGAATGTGACCCAGCCAATTAAGAAACACTGCCAAGTAAGTATTACTCTTCGTCTCTAGGTATGAGCTGGGAGCAGCTCTCTTTATCGGCTGGGGTGGTTCTGTTCTCTGTATTCTGGGAGGCAGCCTCTTCTGCTTCTCCATTGCAGATTCTTTTAGCAAAAGGTTTGTACAGTATGAATAAAACATACTGTGTTCATATTATTCAGAAGATATATGTTGTAAATAAGGTTTTGTTGACCCATATACACTAAGTGTTTGACTTATGAAGATACGTGTGTGTTTTGTCTCTTTACAGCCACAGTCAAGGGAACTATATTTATAAAGGTGCTGCCAGACATTCTCATATCTCCTCCTACCCAAGAGGGCAGGCGATGTCTGTAAACCAGAGACCGCCTCCAGACAACAGTAACTCCTCCAGGGTGCAGCACTTTGATAAGAATGTGTATGTTTGATGAATATAAATATGAAACACTTTTGTTTGAAGTCACTGGTAAAGTTTAATATACAGAGTAGTTTATGCTTGTATAAAAGAACACCGTATGAAACTTGGTGGTCGAACAAGAGCAGAATATGGTTTTAAGTTTGAAATATCTGCATGTTCTTTCTAGGAATATGAGTCTAATGGTTTCTGATACCATGTATTCTCAAGTCCTGTGGAAGTAAAATATTTCAATACATGAGACAACTTCAACATTTGTCAGTACTTTATATTACTGTGCACTGAATGTGAGGATGTGCCTTATACAGAGGTGATAACATACTTTCTAAATCACTGTCCTTAAGTAGATTTTTTAGGTGTTTGTAACAAAAAATATATAATCAACTAAGATTAAGTAGCAGTCAGTATAAATTGATTAAAATAAGCTCCACCTTTGCTAGCTGCTCTTTTTGTTCCACACCAAGTTGCTAGATCTCAGAGATCTCTGATTTTTTATTTTATAGTATAATTTTGCTTTTCCATAATTTTCACTTTTGAAAGTTTGTTGAACAAATCTGGAGTAGACTTTTATGTTACTAGAATCAATACTATAATGTGAATAGCTTTATACAGTTCCAGTGTAAAGCTATTATATCGCTTTATACTTTCCAGTATAGTATAGTATCCATTAACTATGATTTTGTTTGAATATTCTTGTTATTTTTATTATAATAATAAATGTATACTGATTTATATAAATATATAAAATATTAATAAATAGGTAAAGGTGTAAGAGGGTTGCATCTTGTTATTATTTCTGTATGAAATGTAAAGTGAATGATGTGTAGTTTTACTTGAGTGAGCATAGAATATGAATAGTCATTTTTTCAAAAGTTACAGTAGTTTATATTTGTGTCTTGCTTGTTTTGTCAGCAGATGAAGTCATATCTGCTCCTCAGGGATCCTCCACCTGATTTGCAAAGGCAGCAGTTTTGCAGTTTGTTCTGTTATGATCAGTGAAAGTCAGTATCTGTTCATAAATATGTTATGATAAAATATTGGACTTTCATGCTGGTAGACAAAAATAATCAAACATATATAAGTGGTTACAAGTCTGGGCTTTTATTTTTGTTTTTTTGTATTGTCCCTGAGGTGCAATTGTTAGCAGTGCAGTAACACATGACAGAGAGAAAACAAGGCACAGTCAATATTAAGTACATAAAGGAGAAACACTCACACTTTCATCACCATATTCTCTCTAAAATCACTATACTAATAGTTGAGAGTAGAAAAGAGTTCCGTCCAAAGTTCCGTCAACCTGAAACTTGGCCAGCCTTTGTAGACCAAATAACCATTCAGCATGTGTGTATTTTGCTCAAATGACAGCGTAGTCGTTTATTACAGTGTTGAAAGAACCTGGTACATTACACTTAAAATGAATACACATATCCTTAGTTTTGGTTATATTCAGTTTAAGGAAGCATTCACAGCACCATTTTAACAGTCACCTCCACCTCAGGATCATGAGACGATTCATCATTGTTCAGTAGGTTTTTCAAACCTGCTGATACAGTTGTTTGTCTATACGACGTATAAGAGAGGAAGAGTTGCTATATTTTAAGGTGTAAACCTGAAAATGTGAATTCACGTGATGTGAAAAATCACAAGTGTGAGGCACACTCCCAAAGGTTTACAGTAAACACCTCAAACAGTGGTACAGAGCCCTCATCAACATCACGCTGTCGTCCTGTCCCGCCCAAATCAAACAAGAAGTATCTCCTGCTTACGACTAACATTAAGTGTGATTTTTTTTGTTTTTTGCCCAACTCAGTGGATGCTAGCTGGTACTACTGACTGACTTCAGCCATGAGAAAACGTCTGGTGCAAATATTTGGCTTTGTGATTTCAACTCTGGGATGGGTGTTTGTGCTGTGCACCTTAGCCATGGACTACTGGAGGATCACCCAATTAGGAGGACAAGGTGGCTCCGCTTTGATTAAGGCGCTCTGGTACTGGTCCAACCTGTGGAAGGATTGTTCAACTGATTCCACAGGTGTTGCCAACTGCAGAAACTTCCCAACTCTCTGGGATGTCACCCGTAAGTGTTTCACATGTTGAATATACACTCACATACAATTGAGCCTGCACATACAATTTATGTCAACATAGATTAGACATACAATTTATGTCAACAGAGTGACCAAAACATAAGAAGAGGGAACTGCTGTATTGGATTGCATTAGATATTATTAGTAATTAGTAATTTATTAGTAATTTAATAAAGTGCCCAGTTAATGCAGATCAGCAATAATTTATCTAATGCCGTTTCTGTAAGTCTTCCATTGTGAATGAATAGAAATCTGTAATCTACAATCTGTTGATCAGTGGGTAGATTATGGCACAACAATGGATGGCGTTTACAGTGACACAAGCAAGTGAGACTATATATCTTTTGATGGAAAAAAATATTTAAATGATGCTTAATGTATATTTTGGTTTTAGTAATTACATTTTTAATTCAAAAGTAGTAAAATAAACACTTTAATTTCCTGACTTTTGTTATCACAGCCTCACTTGGTCTGGTATGAGTAGATGTTAGTTAACTTTAGGCAGACAATTATATGTGGTAAATAACATTACTGTTTCAGTCGGTCTATATTTTAGCATACAATGTGATCCCACTATTGTCTCTAGCAGTGGTTGCTGTTCAGAAAATGTCCATAATGTATTAAATGTTAAGTTTCCTACATCTATTTCACCAAAGGCTACTTTGATTCAAGAGGAAATATTGTACTTGATACTGTGCAACCTCAGTTTATTAGCTTAAGATACTTTTCATGAGAATGTATTCCCTGTAGTATTCCATGATTAGTAACAATAAGTTGACACCAATCAAAATGTTAATAGTAATAGTTATCTCACACAAAGTCTCAGGCAACTGTTTTAAGGTAAAGTTAGTGTTTGCTTGTTGTGCAGGCGTTCATATTACTATATCCAGTCTCGCAGCACAGTGGGACTGGATGTATATACCTTACCTACTTACCTATATTCTTTACAGATCAAATGATTTGATTTTTTTCACATCTGCCTCCTTTTAAGTCTGAAAGTACTGAGACTACTAGAAACACTCTCCAAGAAATGTAACCTTTTTCTGTTAAATCCTTTCTCACTTTGTCATACCTCAACTTTTCTTGTTTCTATCAGCTTTCATCCATGTTGTAAGAGGATTGCTAATGTGCGGATTACTTTTTGGATTCGTCGGTGCAGTACTCTGCTTTGCTGGGATGGAGTGCACTTATATTGCTGGAGCTGATAAAACCAAGGACAAACTGCTTCTTGCTGGAGCAGTGTTTCATTTTGCCGGTGGTGAGTAGTGAAAATACAGTGTTCTCTGTAAATGACAAAAATGTTTTGCCCCCATTACATCTTGGTATCAACAAAACTTCTGCACACAGGTGTGTCAGATATTTCTGCCTACAGTTTATACATCACCAGGATCACCAGAACAAACTTTGGTATCATCGTTAGGCCAACATTCATACGGTACAGTGTTTTACATGATTTCGTTTAAAGGGTAAGGTAGATGACTTTCTCTATTTATGTTATTGTAAACCTATCCCAAGATAAGACCCAAAGAGCAATGAAAGTCCCCTAATAGCAAGTATTGTCTGTGTAACATTAAAAATATATCAGTCAGTCACAGTTACTTCACAATCTTTGGAAGTAGTAACATATCATACATCATACCTCTTGACTTTGGATGATACATTTAATGCTTTGGACAAAAGTTGTCTGAGAAATGAGTATGATACATACAAAGAGAATGAATGTATGACTGATGTACAAGAAGAGATTGTCATATGTGACGAATTAAAATACTCATATGTATGAGTTGGAGTATTTGGAAGAGAAAACACAACACAGATGTGGTCAGGGGGAGACATTAATGGTACTCCATCAACTGACAGCAAGGCACTGATTGCCCAAAGCAGAAATATAAGACTCGAGAAGCAAACACCACGCTGCAGGAGTTGCAGGATGGAACTTTCTGCTACACTACACTCTACACTACTACACTTTCACTTCTCACCACATGTGAGGTGCATGGTGTAAAATAAAGTGACAGTATAACTCAGGATCAAAGGGTGAAAAATGGGTAATTGTGTGGTCTTACACTATAAACTCTGTTCAAGAGCATCCCAGATTTTTACTATACAGGGAACTCCTTTCTGAACTCTGTAAGTGTTTAGACTACCACCCAGTGCAACAGTGTGGCTTACTGATGTGTTTTTAATAACACAGGAGAATAAGCAAAATCAAGTTGTGTGTATACACACAATATTTGTCAATTAGGATTCATAGACAGGTTTTTTGTGTGTTTTTTGAAAAAAAAAAAACATCCCTGGCTTTATCCTTTAAATTGTAGAAATGCCCACTTTTAATTTCACAATATCTGATAATCTGATGTGTATTTAAATTATATCACGTTTGTTTTTTTTAATACTTTTTTCCATAAACTAATTTCAGGTATGATGTAGGAGTTCCCGTATTTCTAGGATTGGTGGGCAGTTTTTTCATCCTCTTTGGGGCTGTGCTCTATGCTGCAACAGTCTTCAGAGCAGTCTGGCCTAAAAGGTATTTAAATCATCCATCTTAACCCCTTTTCTATGGTAATCAAGTTATCAAGTAATCAAGTAATACTACTTAATATTTAATACAGTCAATGTTTTGGTCTTACAGTAAAGTAGTGTATGCCTCCCAAAGAGGCACATACATGTCCCTTCGCTCCAGAGGACGAACACTATACACTGGATCCTACAAATCCTCCAGGTACTATGGATCATCTATGGGCTCAGGAAGATCCAGCAACTCCAAGATCTCGAACCTCTCTCTGACAACACCAATTAAAATCTCAGAAAGGGATGCTTTTGTGTAGTATCTATTGTGTAGTATCAAACACAACAAAACATACAGCAGGAGTTCCAAACCTGACAATCAGCACTGCTCACAGTGTAGATGAAAACACCTTCATCTTCCTCGTAAGTGCACCATATGTACAACTGTAATTTCCACTGGCGTGCTTTGTTTTTGTAAAAGAACATACATACAACATCCTGTGTTATGTTCACTGTTTTGTTAACTTTGTTACAATGGAAAGCATCAATAGAATATACATTGATCCATCCATTATCCTAGCTGACATATAGAGATGAACAATCATTCACATTCACATCTATAGTCAATTTAGAGTCACCGATTAATCTAACATGCGTGTCTTTGGATGGTGGGAGGAAGCTGGAGAGAATCCACGCTCACACAGAGATAACATGCAAACTCCACACAGAAAGACAACTGGCTGAACCGAAGATTTGAACCTGGGTTCTTCTGTCACTGTGAGGCCACAGTGCTAACCACTAAACCCACCACTGTGCTACCTAATAACAAGATACAAATAAACAAAACTTTGTACTTATAATAAGTATTGTGCATGTCCAATTATTTTACTCAATGAGCACAGTATATAGTCTGTTGACAGTCCTTATGATTTTGCCCCAGTACATCTTCAGTTTAATCCTTTTACATAAATATATCCAGGTTATTATTCTTCTGTTATCCCCATCAGTGTTTAACAAAGGATTGCCATTATTTTTAAATCTTTTACAATTCATGAGTGTCATGTGTGTGCCATTTCTTGTTTCACTTTTTCGGCTTTAACATAAATCTAAACTAAAAGTTGAATGATGGACAAAACTGATCCTGTGCTGGCCAGGCAGGCTCCTGGAAACCCACAACAAACACATCACTAAAGTGACCCTCACAAAACAAAGGAAAAATGGTCCAAGTCAAAACATGTAATGATGTACACAAACCACATTCGTCCTCATCAACATGTTTTTGCGTGCGTTTAAGTGTACATGCAGCAGCTGAGGAGGGACTTTTGGGCAGGTAGCTTAGGACACAGATGTCCCACAGTTTGTGCTCAGGGCCTTGTGTCAGCACTGGGATTTGGCATTTCTCTGTCTAGTGATTCAGTTTCAAGGCAAGCATGGGGTACCGGACTGTGGTGATGTACATGGAGATTGGTTGCTTTGTGGTCTGTGTGTCTGGGTGGATCCTGGTGTGTTCCACAATGTCGACAGAGATCTGGACTTGGTCTGAAGTTCAAAGCTCAGTCTTGATTACTGCACACTACTTCTCCAACTTGTGGAAGGACTGCGTAACTGATTCAACTGGACTATCTGATTGCAAAGGAAATCCATCCCTGCTTGGACTCAACTGTAAGTAAAGTAAATATGTTTCAGAACAAGACGAAATTAACGTAACAACATATTTTGTACTTTACTTTACATGTTTTTCTTGGACAGGGGGTATTCACCTGTGCCGTGCTCTTGTCATCACCTCTATTATCCTGTCTTTCTTTGGATCAGTTCTGGTCTTAGTAGGAATGAAGTGCACTAAGATTGGGGGATCAGAGATTGCTAATGCAAGAGTAACTTTTGCTGGGGGCATGAACTACTTCATCGGAGGTAAGGTGTTTTGCTGTTTGAAAGGAGTCATGTTGAAATACGCTATGTGACTAATAATTCAAAAATATGTGCGTATGGTTTCAGGGTTGTGCTCTATGATTGCTTTCTCCTTTTATGGAAACAAAATTAGAGCAGAATTTCAAGACCCTTACTTCAAAGCTACAAAGTATGTACAATGCTAAAATTAAACAAGAAAGCCTTATTAATGCAACATCGATCACATTCCTCATTCTGTGATGGAAGAACTGTATGTTGAAGAAATATTCTTGTATCTATTGCCAGATTTGAAATAGGCGTTGGTGTCTTTTTGGGCTGGGGAGGCTCCACCTTACTTTTTGTTGGAGGCCTTATTTACAGTATCATTGCTGGAAGGGAAGGATGTCAATCAAGGTAAAATTCTGCTACTGTATCACATTTCTTTCCATCACTTCTATTATTTACACCCCTGCACCCACAGAAAAAATGATCATACATTCTTCAATTTCAACCTCGCAGTTCAGAACACAACCCACCTGCTTACCGACAGCCTGGTGCCCACACAGTTGTCCCAACAAATAAAAGCATTGTGTCGTTGGCTCGCACCGAGATTAGTGAGAGCAGAAAATCCAGAAGCACCAGAGACAGCAAAGCGAGCAGCATCTATAGGACAAGAGACGACACCAAGACGACAGCTATTAATGCATATGTGTGACTTGTCTTCTTTTCTTTGAGGTGAACAATATTTTTAATTAATAATGATAAATTTGCTGTGTTTTTGTTCTTTACAAAACAATGATGATTCTTAGAGTCATTTCATGTTGTAGTGAATATTAGCAGTAGCTTTTACAATACAGTCATTTTTCACATCAGACACATAAGTCAGAGTTGAAGAAGCACAGGTATTATAAGAGATATTAACAATATTAATATTAATAATAATAATAATAATAATAACAACACAAGGCCCTGTAGCAAAGCATCTTATATATACAGCTAATTTTCTTCTTCACACTAGTGTTTTTCCAACTGTAAAATGTCAAAATGACTGCTCTGGAAAAGGCCTATTGTCTCATACAGTATGTGTGCCTTTTTTAACATGATGAATACAATTACAAACTCACATGTAATGCTTGCTTTGCTAAAATAAAATAAAAGACATAATGGCATGGATGATGACAAGCAATTTGTTCCAAAAGATCATTTACTTGGACACAAAATACATTTTGTTGTTTTGTTTTTTTTTTGTTTTGTTGTTGCTGTTTTGTTTTGTTTTGTTTTTTGGGTTGTTTTTTTATGATAATATGTCACATGCCTACATTAGTGTAAACTGTTTAAATGCTAAATCCTGACTGCAAGTGTTGATCAAGTACTGTTATATAATATGATGATTTTTAAAATTGAAATAAAACAAAATTTTGACACATCACAAAAAGGAGTGGTATTGTTTAAAAAATGTGTTCACCCTTACTTCAATGCTCCTTAATGATTAAGGACAGTGACTTACAGCAACAGGCAGTCATGGAAGTAAAAACTGTACAACTCCTCCCTGACACAGACTGACACATCATCATAACCATCATCACTGTTTACTACGCTTTATACCACTCCTGACTAGTACTGACATTTCACGCATTTCACATTTCATTCATCTTTAGATTTCAGACCAATTATTTTTTAAATCGCAGAGCCTCATATTTCCAGAAACTTACAGATATTCTGAGCATCAAGAATACAACAGATAAATTGTGAGTTACTGAAATAATGGCACAAAATATGACTAAAGCTTTTACCTTAACATCTTACTTTTTAGGCTATTGTTTAATTTTTAAGAAAGAATATACAGCCTAGTCCATAACCTCAATATAATATAATCTGTAGTGTACTTTGCATGTTTGCACTTACAGAAGCTAAAGCAGGACACAGTAACCTATACTCTGCAGAGTAATGATGCAGGATGTTTCAGGACATCTGTATCATTAACTGCAGGAAAAAATCCTCTCACATCCCTCTCTCTATGCAGGTATTTTTATAAAAGAGGAGCTCAGCTCACCAGTAGTTTGCACCATGAGAGAAATTATTGGCTGGGACAAGAACACTAAGCCAGTCACAGGCAGAGAAGGGTGGAACAAACCTTTGTTTTGCCAAACAGTGAAAAAAGTATTAAAAAGTATAATTTACCTCTGTTGTCATAGTTACTAAACTGTAGTTCATAATTATCAGATTCAGTTGTGAAATATTTTAATCTCAAAATCAGCTGTTTCAGCTGTTGTAATTAAAAATATATATAACTAACTAAAAAGTGATGTTTGCCTCATGTTGAATTGATCTAATAATCATGAATTAGAGTTGTGTGGGATTGGTAATATTGTCAAACTGCTCTTTACATAACATTGTCACACTCTTGTACCTGCTATCTGTTGCAAGTTAGATCTTCCAAGACACAGTTTACCATAAACTCTACTGACCCCACAGACTAAAAAATGCATATAGGACCTAACTATGTAAACCTGCATCTCTTTGGTTTAATTTAACTTCCGTACTCACTGAAATTAAACAGCAGAACTGAAAATGTGTAAATACTACTATAGAGTGAACTAAATATGAAAGAATAGTTTTACATGTCACTGTTTATAGCACAAGGTATTTTTCCTGTGCTGGAAAAGGCACTTAAATTTACAGTATAGCCACTTTCTCCAGGCACCACTACACCACTGATCACAACTAAATGCCTAACCCTAAATCTAATTCTAACTCTAACCCTAAAACCTAGTCTGAACCTCCAAAACGCTCTTTGGAGTTGTGAGTGCCGAAATATGCTCACAACAGTGGGTTTGAAACGAGGCTTGTCCGCACAAGGAAATAAACACATGCGCGCTCGGTGACACTTTGCTGCCGTGGCTCCTCTCCGTTGAGCCAACACAGGTGGGCGGGGTTTTCCACAGAATCCGGCCAATCAGGATCACCCACGACCGGACGGTGGAGCGTTCGTGCCCCGCTGTGACTGGGAAAAAGAGAAGCAATGAAGAGCAGTCAACAGAGCACATGGGGTTGTTATTGAGAATTAACTAAACCAAACATTAGCGTTAGTTAAAGTCACGTCGGCTGAAGTTAGTGACACGTAACGAGAAAAGACTTGTCATATCCCGATTCAGTCATGGTTTCCATTGATCATGTAGCTCACAGGATACTGGCTTACATCCCATATGTTCTGGTTTTGATTGACATGAGATATGAAGGTAAGTAGCTCACAAACTTTATAAAGAAAGCCAACATTAGCCGCTAACGTTAGCTAACTCGCCACCGACTGTTAGCGATAAGTTAGCAGAACTTTGAGCACGGTTCGGACAACCTGCTTTCAAGAGAGTAATGTGAGCTAGCGCAAGTCACAGGCGAATATTACGCTAGCCAGTTAGCTACAGATTGTTTTTAGGTAACTAGCTGAAGTAAACACTTTGTTTCAGCCTGCAACTGTTAAAACTAGCCAGACTGCTCCCGTGGTAACGCGTTTTTACAGCTGAGTAACGTTACATAAAGCTAAACATTAACTTGTAACAGCTAGCTAGCTACATGTCAAAGTCATATCTCTGACATTAAGCTAACACTGACTTAGTTTACACGTTGCCATCTGTCATTGTGTGGTCGTTCACGTGAATAAAGTAAAAAAACAGGACTGCCATGTAGTTGTCTGCGATAATATGCTCATTACTGTGTGTTTGATTTAGGGGTGAAATGTGGCAGAGATGGCAGTGTGGACAATCATATGGAGATGGGGAAGAAGCTACTCGCTGCTGGGCAGCTAGCTGATGCCCTCTCTCATTTCCATGCTGCTGTCGGTGAGTTACAGACACTATTTGTACATTTGGAGATGTATTCTGAACGTGTGTAGTCATGTTGTTTTTATGTTCTTTTGTCAGACGGAGATCCCAAGAACTACATGGCCTATTACAGGAGAGCCACAGTGTTTCTAGCAATGGGGAAGTCAAAGTCTGCACTACCAGATTTGAGCAGAGTGATTGAACTGAAACCAGACTTCACTTCTGTGAGTTTGTGTTTTATATAGGTTGGTCTGAAGTCATTTCTTTTCACATAGTTTTAGTTCATACCAGAAGTACGGTACTTTGTAGGCGTGACAGAATTGTTAAAGAAAACACACAAAGAATACACCGTAGATGCTATTTATGTTTATAGTATATGCACATGTTTTATAGTCAATGCCCATTCCAGGTGCGACTATACTTGGACTAAGTGGTCAGCTGTGTTAAGTTTCTATTTGCAGTCTTATACAAAACAAATCCTTTCTCGCCTTTAACAGGCAAGACTTCAGAGAGGAAATCTTCTTCTGAAGCAGGGGAGACTTGATGAAGCAGAAAGCGACTTCAAGAAGGTGGTAAGTATAGTAATTTCCAGTTTAAACTCTACAGCAGCAAAACTGAGATGTCATTGTTTTTTTGTTTTTTTTTAGATAAGTAGGGCTCACCAGGAGATGTCAGTGTTGATCTGTAGCCTTCTGTTCTAGTGAAACTAAACAGGTGCACGAGAGGTTTAATGTGCTTTCAGTATCTTTTTAAATAGGGGCAGTTGTTTAACTTGTTTTCCAGGATAGGTGTTTGTTTTTCTGTGCATTGTGCACACTTTATTTATTCTGTTCCACTTCAGTTGAGCTGAGTGATGGTATAATATTGACAACATGAAAGGTTTTGTTATTGGTGGTGTGAATGGACTTAACGAAACTCTTTGAAACCAAGTAGCAAGGAAGTTAAATACTGATGCAGACAAGCCACATTAACACCACAGAGAACATGGAATCCCCACATCCATAAGCCATCATACAAGATGTAGATAATAATTAAATTGGCAATGAACACTCATTTGGGCCTTTAGGGATGTTTTTTTTTTCCTTGTTAAGGATTAAGTCCGGAACTCAATAATGCATTTTCCATTACAATTGCCTTTTTGCACTGAAGTTTCACAACAACCCCAGAAGACATAAATGCCCTTGCTATATCTACTATTAATTGCTAGATTCCGTTTAAAGCTGGTGTAGTCTCAGGTGAGGTTATAGTGCAAGGAAAAATTAAGTTTCTCTTCTACTGTAGAATTGGATGTGAATGTCAAAACAGTGTCACATTGTGCCAAGAGCACGTGACTGACCTGAAGCCTCACAGGCCTGTTTTAATCATTAGCTCCTTCCTTTTTAACCACTTTTATTGAACAAGCTGAAAACCAGACAATTTTTCTTAACTTCATTATATGTACAGTAGGCTGATGTTCAGGGGTTAGTCATGTTGCCAGGCCAGAGGTGCATGCTGTCTCGCTACTTCAGCAGGCCACAGCATTGGTCTCATGTAATGCATCACATTTATGCATTACGTTCTTGCCTCAGCTGAGTTAGCAGGAAACACTTCAAGGGTAGTCTGTTTGTAAAGGATGTGTCATTAGCTGAGATTGCACTTGTGAATATGATAACCTCTATAATGAGAATTATTCTAATGTAATGTATTTAGCATATGGTAAGCACTGCAGTACCGGAAATGCTTTTACGAGGAAAAGTCAACACTAGAATCTATTTTTAAAAAAAAAAGAAATATAAGAATTTATATCAGAATATATGAGGAACTGAATATATTAGCAACATCTACATCTCATATTCACTCTGCCCTGGCTTCAAGTCTGTCTTGGCTTTAATTGTGATGTAAACACTTGGTATAATGTGTTGCCTTGCAATCTCTAGCTGAAGTCCAACCCTAGTGACAAAGAAGAGAGAGAAGCCCAGAGTCAGCTGACTAAGTCAGATGAAATTCAGCGGCTGGTGGCTGAGGCACGCAGCAGCTTCAACATCCAGGATTATGAGAGAGCTGCTGCCCAGCTTGACACCATAATTGAGGTAAGATCCCTACCTTGTCAGCATAGTTTTTTGGTTTTTTTTCCCAAGCATAATATTCTCATTATGATCTTCAGTACAGTTTATTCATAGTGTTTGTGTAGCAACTGGCACTGCAGTTTGTAAGAGCTATTGCCTTCCTTTTCCAGACCTGCATTTGGGATGTGACTTCTCGTGAGATGCGAGCTGAATGTTTCGTTCAAATGGGAGAGATGGGGAAGGCCATCAGTGACCTTAAAGCTGCATCCAAGTTAAAGAATGACAATACCCAGGCTTTCTACAAACTCAGCACCATCTACTATAACCTTGGAGACCATGAGATGTCTCTCAAGTAAGGCCCATAAAACATTGTGTCACTATGAGTGAACCTCTTAATTACTAAACTTAATATCTTTTTTTATCAACATTATTGGTTTGAAGATTTGTTTTTCAGTGAAATTAATACTTTAAATCTCTACTTCATATTGGTGAACTCTGTAGTTATAGTCGTCTGTTTCCCTAAACAAAAGTAATTTTTCTTAATATATTACGTATATATATTTATTGCATTGCATGATAAGGAGTCAGGCCAATATAATTACAATACACCTTACCTTTATAATATTGCTTATTCTTGCAGTAGATTCATTTTGATTTTGTTTAGTTCATTTTTATTCAATTTTTGTACAATTTTCAGGATACGTGCTAAACACAGAAGAACAATATTGGCAGATGAGGAACAATGATTCTTACTTTGGCGAGACAAATCGGCACATTATTATACAGTACAAACTGTAGCTTCCAAAATGTTGAAATCAGAATAGTAGTATTGAGTAATATTTTTAGGACTGGACTGCTATTTTAAGGTGTTATTTTTTCAGTTGGCTTTAATGCACATGCAGTACATTTGGTAACATGAACATGTTACCCCTCTTACCTGGTTCATCCTCTTCTCTGATCTGTAGTGAAGTGCGTGAGTGCCTGAAGCTGGATCCTGATCACAAGCAGTGTTACAGCCATTACAAGCAGGTCAAAAAGCTCAACAAACAGATCCAGTCTGCAGAGGAGCTCATCCAAGAGCAGAGGTGTGTATGTGTGTGTCTGTGTGTGTGTGCATGTATGTACACGCAATTGTAAATCCCTGTAAACATTAAATCCCCTCTGAAAACCAAGGGTTGCATCAGCTATAAAATGACTGCTTCCATATCCTCAACCACTCCAACTTTCTGGTCTTACAAACAGGCATGTAAATCCCATCATAATTTGAATGAATGTCACATCATATCTGACATACACAAGCTGCCCTATTCACAAGACTGAGCTGACAGAACAACAGCGTGGTTTGATGTTTGTGGGTGCAATCATCTATGTTGTATTCTGCCATTTTGCCAGTCTCACTGTTGTTGAAAACACCTACCTGCCGCCTGCTCTCTTTAGGTATGAAGATGCAGTGAGCAAATACGAGGCAGTGATGAAGACTGAGCCCAATGTGCACCATTTCACTCTCCTTGCCAAGGAGCGCATCTGCCATGCTCTAGCACAGGTAAGACCCCTTACCGCTGCCACAGAATGCATTAACTCACTCTTTGCTTTTATTAAATAATACATCTAATGATCATGTTTTCTTTGTGCAATGACCAGAGTCAGCAGCCAGGCAGAGCTATCTCGGTGTGTAGCGAAGTCCTCCAGGCAAACCCAGAGAATGTTAATGTGCTGAAGGACAGAGCTGAGGCATACGTGCAAGAGGAACAGTATGAGGAAGGTAAGCCTATCGGATATCGGAAGTGTTTTTTGTTTTTTTTAAGGCCGCCTGAACTGTGACAGAGGTGTTGTGTAGATGCAATCCAGTACAACATATTGAATATGACACATATTCTACCTTTTACAAAGTGCATAATGAACAGGTTTTTATTAAAACCTTCAGATAGTTAATTCAGTTGTATAGTATGTGTTTTACTCAAACCATAACTGTTAATATTTTAATGGGCTGGATTAAATTGAGTAGTGTTTCTCAAATTAATCCCAAACAAGTAGCAAAATTATCACCTCTTTGATAATATCAATCAAAACTGCATTATAATCTTTGTGAATGAAGAATTTTTGGCTGAACAATTATATTTTACAGGTATGCCTTATAAAGAGGCTACTTAGTGTATGTTGTAATAACTAATACACTTGTGGGGCACAATATTTGATGTCATAGCTGTAGTCTAACACAAGGGGTCCTTGTAATGCTATAGGATCACAGTGAAGTATACTAAAAATATCAGTAACATCTTACAATCTGACCATTTTATTTGTTAGAATTTGTTGGTGTTAAGCAATACACCCTGCAAATGTAATGTGAAGCAATGTTAATGTAAATATTCTATGTCAGTGTTCATCACCACTCCAGTTTGACTTTAAATGTAAAAGTACACGCAGATAAATAGAGCAAGGGTTCTGTATCTAATTTGGTTAAAGCATATCACTAGTATGTCTAAAATCCGAAAAAAAATAAATGACGTCATACAGTATCATTAGAATCAGGTGTGGAGTGCAATAAAGAAAATCTATAAAGAATCTGAGATGTAGAACTGCATTTGACTGCTGGATAAAATTTAGAATTTGTTTATCAAGCATAAAGCCATTTTTCAGTAGTGTCAACACACACACACACACACACACACACACACACACCACAGTACTTACTATCTCCATAAAGCCTGTGCTGGCAGAGGGAGGATTAGGCTGAAACAACGATCTGCCTTATCTGTTGTCAAATCTCAAAAAGTCCAGTGATAGCAGATGGTGAAATACCCAGCAACGGTTCGTCTACCAGCCCTCATTTTACCTACCATCTGATTTTCTGCTACTACTATACCACCAGCTGTTGGTATATGTATTTTAGTCAAAATCCCCTGCATATGTTTTACATTTATGTGTTATAATATAATGTAAAACATCTGTCTTATCTCATTGTATTAGTACAGTATATGCAAAGCTATATGAGCTTTTTCAATGTGTTTGATTTGAGTTTAATTTCCTACATGTTTTGCACATGTAGAAAATACAAGTGTCATATTTTATTCCCAGGAAATGTTTTATATTCCATGAAACAACAGTATTCTTCATTTGTTTACTGTAGAAGAAATTGGAGAAATTCTGAGAAATGCTTTTGTTCAACAGTAATTTATGTAATTTAACTGAATCAAATCAAACTGAAATCAGTTGATTCTGTGAATTGAAATTGCATTGGGAGACCAGTGCTGAGTCCAGCAATATTCAAACTCTGGTACCTTAAGAATAAAATTCAGCTTCTCAGGCCAGTACAGTTTGACCTAGGGGTGGGCGAGATATCGAATATACTCGATGTATCTCGACTTCCACGTGCGATATAGCAAATGACTATATCGTGACTATCTAGTATAAATTCTAACGTTAAATAAACAGCATGTACCTCGCTTCGACTTTCGCTTCGTTGCCCTCTCACAGCAGTCCATTTGTAAATATGCCTGATGCACTGAGCACGTCTGTGCGGCAGGAGTGTCAATTGCTGGAGATTGCAAATGATGGTGGCCTTTAAAGTAAGTTTGAGACTGTATAACTGTATAACACACCAGCATTTGAATCGCCACAATAGAGATTGGCTTTTCAAACGACTCAACACCCCCGGCCGCGAAATTCAGCTTCTCTCATTATACAGTTTAATATGTGAGAGCCAAATCAGATTACTCATTTTCTGCATGTGTATGTGGATTTACAGTAACATGTAAACTTGTTCCCTTATTATCCAGATTGCCTGATTTCTCTAAGGAACCTTGTTATTTAAGTGAAATGCAGTGATAGAGGCTTTAAGGAGAAGTATAGGATTGATACTGATAGGGGCAGATACTCAATTTTGTAAGTGCCACTGGCAAGGCACTGAAAGCCAGGCTTTGCCAATACCTTCATTTTCTGTCTTCACAGTTTTTTATGAAATTCTGGATTGTTTCCAATGCATCAGACTCCAGCACTCCTATTGATTTGCTCTGCATAAACTAAAAAACTGCAAAGTAATGATTTACAACAAACCTGTGCGCTGCACTCAAGAGTAGAGACTTTCTGTGATTATTTTTTAACAGCTTCTAGCTGAAGCTTGAATCGAGGTAACTACAGTGTGTCTGATGTGTGTGGCACAGTTTGACAATGTGCGTCATTCAAATTAGGGACCGTAGACGGAAAGGCTATTTCATACCTGACACTTCTAGTTGGCAGTACTGGCAGTTAATGAAAGGAAAGGGTGTCTGTACAGACTAACTGCTTGATGGGAGAACCTGGGAAGAATCAGACAGTAATTATTCTGTCGTTATTGTCATAATTTAGTATTGTTGGGGCAGTTCGGCCTTTGTTTTCATAGTAGCTAGTTAGAAGATGAAAAGTGATGACTGGAGGGACTGACGGAGGCAAGGGAATAACCCACTGCTGACTTGTTTTCAAAGTAATTATTATGGTCAGTGTGATGCTAGATTACTAGTAACATCCTGCCTATACCTCCTATTGTGGTGCAAGTCACCAAAATAGCAAACTGGCACTGGCAGAGAAAGAACCTCACTGTGAATCAGTACACACCATTTTGCCACTGCATAGAAACACCTCAGGCTTACCTTCACTTGTCTGATGTCAGGCTAGTGAGAGTTTTTGCCAGAAGTAAATGTATGACAATTTATTTATAAAATCATCAGAAGCAAACATTTGGAGTTTAAAAGTCACTAATGTAGTTCTGAACACAAAGATTCACTCGAGGTTAGTGTTACACAGTGATTCTATATTTTGGTTTTATCTCAGCAAATAGATCATAGGAGGGTTAAATACAAAATGTCAGCGCACACACAGGGAAAATATCAGCTCTAAAGGATAAAGGAGTTGGATTGAAGCATCATCTCAGTTTTCATTTAGTTCATATAACTAGGAAACAGTCTCACCTTTATTCATGGTGTTTCCCTTTGTTGTGTAACACCCAAAAATGTGTTTTTAACTTCTTTTTTAACTTGTTGGACAAAACAAGACAGTAACAAGTTAGAAAAACTATGATGAGTAAATTTCAGGTATTTTCAGTCAGGGTTTTTTTTTGTTTTTTTTGTAATTTCTTTCACTACTAGCATTAGATGATCACATTTTTAAGCCTCAACAGTTGATTAAAATATGTTTAACACAATGCATTACTTGTGTACAATTGTTAAATGTAACATCAGATACAGATACTGCTACTACTAGATAAAGGTAGAGTACAGATTGTAAACAATGGACCTATTTATACAGTATTTAGTCATGTAAACTCTTGTTAGTCATCATCTAGCATGGAGGCGAATTCCTTGTTCAAAGACATGTTATCTTTCCAGTAATTTCCACAAGATCTCAAAGCCATTAAAAAAACCAAAACAAATACTGTAATACTGCATTTCTCTGAATGTGTAAGCAATAGTGATTTCCATCCTGCATTTTCATTTTCTAGCAATTCAGGACTATGAGACTGCTGCCAAACACAGCGAGAATGACCGTCAGATAAAAGAAGGCCTGGAGAGAGCTCAGCGACTTCTCAAACAGTCTCAGAAGAAGGATTATTATAAGATTCTTGGAGTGAAGAGGTGGGCACTGATTTTAGAAATTTCCTGGGATTTATAAAGGTGCATTCCAGACAGAATTTTATAAAATACCTTGCAAAATCAAGGAAAATGTGGGTATTTTACAAGTGGGTTACGTTTAAGACTGAATGACAAAGCAGATTTAAGATTGTGGTTTTCATTGGCTTTTATACACAAACAACCACTGTGCTACAAAGAAGCCTACCACACTTGAGTATTACATAATTTAGCCCTTTTAAACATTAACATTTTAAAGCTGTGGAAAGCCTCATAAAAAGTAATGTTCATTACATATGAACTAGCATGCTAACACAGGTATTAGGTACAGCTCATATTAAAAAATAGGGAAAGAGAAGCTGGTGTGGTGTTCAGCAAATTATGGTAAATTAATTCTCTCCTCATGGTCACAGAACTGCCCAGAAAAAGGAGATTATCAAAGCCTACAGGAAACTGGCACAACAGTGGCACCCAGACAACTTCCAGGATCCAGAGGAAAAGAAGAGGGCAGAGAAGAAGTTCATAGACATCGCTCAGGCTAAAGAGGTTCTCACTGACCCAGGTAAGAAGTGTGTGTTGTTACTACAACTATAGCTCACGCCTCTGATTTACTGCTGTTCACAGCTCACTATTTAGTATATATTGTCCAGGTACAGGATGTTTGGGATTGCTATATACAGATGGGGGCACAATTATTAGCCCCTGATGAAATCTCACAAAATCATGAATATTTCCATGGAAATGAAAACTGGTCAGTGTTCCTTATGAAAGGTTCAATGCTGATTGATTACACAGGTGAGGTGTGAAAGTTAATTGAAGGATCAGATTTGTCTTGGGAGTAAAGAAAGCACAGGAGGGC
>JAUBNQ010000013.1:10307900-10318658 GCA_032353495.1 Ctenopoma kingsleyae
ATCAACAGTTTTTGTTATGATCATTTCCATGGAAATATTCATGATTTTGTGTGATTTCATAAGGGGGGCTAATAATTGTGCACCCATCTGTATATATGTATATATTTCTTTGAAATAAAACATCTTTGACAGCCTTAATGAATGCATATATGCATGTATTTCTTTTAAACACCAGCCATTTCAACAGCTCAATGTCAGTGTCACATACTGTTTCTACCACAGCTAATTTCCTGGGTTTGATTAATCAATAAAAACATGAGTATTTTTGTGTTAGGGTTGTGTTTGGGTTAGTCTTTCTCATTACAGTTGACACTATTGTTTCTAAAGTTCTCTGGAAATTTGAAATCACTCATTACAATGATTAAAGCGGAGTCAAATTGAGAATGCATGTTAACCTTTTTAAAGATGTCAGGTGCAATAGTCAAACCTCAGAGAGCACTGAGAGAGAACTGTGTATGAGGAATGGTTTTACTCTTACTGAAATATTGGTACATGCTACATTATGTTCTTCTGAAAAAATAAGTGCAGAATTTTCTCTAATTTCCAAAATGTGGAAACTGTCATTGCAATAACAAAAAGAAAATAGTCAAAATTCCAGCATGTACTGATTTATCTCAAAACCATACATTACTGTAAATGATGATGTGGCATGTTATTTTCCCAGAGATGAGAACCAAGTTTGACCACGGAGAGGACCCCATGGATCCAGAGAGCCAGCAGGGTCACCATCATCATCACTTCCATGGAGGCTTCCATGGCTTCCAGGGTTTCAATCCTTTTGGTTCTGGACCCTTTAACTTTAAATTCAACTTCAACTGAGGAGGCTCATATCCAACACAGCTGGAGCAACGTTTTGCATTTTCCTCCCTATTTACAAGGGAAACCACTGGCATGAGGAATGCAGTGCATACCAGTAACTCAAACAGAGCAGGAGCAAATTATGACTTTAATTCAGTGTCCTTAATTAAAGACTCATCTTTGTTGTTGAGTAATACAACTTTGAATTCCGTTTCGGGATGGTCTGTTGCTATGCTAACAAATATCTGCAATGTGTGAAGCAGCTTTCATCTGTCAAGAGTAAGCGTTTGATTCTGATACCTATTACTTCTTTGGTATGTATTGTACACTCAGTAATTCACACCCATTCTTAAGATTCAGTTTGTACATAGGTACAGTACTATTTTTATACGAATGGTGTTTTTCTGAACTGTAAATAAAGAGCTATTTATGTACATTAAAATGAAGTGAGGAGCGAGACTATTTGCTGATTGAACAAGCTGTGAACTGATTTTCTGATTTTATGGGATGAAGCTACAGTTTGAGATATAGCACTTCTTCATCATTACATATAACCAGATTTTAATTGCAGCTATCTTAACAACTTTTCTTCCCCATAAATAGATCCTCTCAAGGTGAAAGTACAAATTGCAGTGTAAGAATAAACCTTTTCGAGCACAAATCACACATCCACTGTCCACGCTAGGGGACAACAGAGTTAACAAACAGCTTTTGTAATGACAGTTTTGTAGCAAAGATTTATTTTTTTTTCACCAGACAGTAATATAAACATCTCTATTTGACAGCACAGTTAAAGATGGGCGCCCTGAGAGCAGTCTTCTCTATTTTTATCGTATTAAGACAGAAAAAACTGTTTGCTTCAGTCAAGCAGCAACACCCTTCTTATTCCTGAGACAAAACACTGGTTCCTTGTGTAATTCAAACACTGAATAATTATTGTAAAATTTAATACAATGAGGTTTAATAGACATAAGATGTAAACATACTGTAATAATTTAAAATCATTCATATTCTATCCCTAAACCATGCCCTTAAATATACAAATGAGGATTCTTTGAGGTGACAATGCCTGGTCTGCTGAGCTAGTTAATGTTGTGTCACATGACTGCATGGACACACAAATGACCTTTGTGTTAAGCCCCAGTTTTTACTGTTTATATACCTAACAAGGTTTCCATTGCAGACTTACTTATGTAGGGGACAGATTTACTGTTCGCTTTGCTGTATTTATTTATTTTTTTTAAATAACATATGACATAACATGTCATAGATGTCACACAAATTAAACAAAAGCAGGTTTCTCCTTGTTGGAAACTAGATATCTATTGGCTGATTTTATCAATAGTAGTGTGGCCAGAATTGAGTTGGTTGTAAACTCCAGTTTCCAGCTAACTTTAATGTAGTGTAAACAGGTTTTAAATCTGCAGGTTGGCTACATGATGATTTTGATAAGCACTTTCCAAAGTCTCTCTCCTACTGTACTCTGCTTTAATGTAATGAAATTTAAAAAAAAATGGAAGTGAGGTTTAGCAAGGGTAAACTGTCTGTGAGACCTGCTATTAATCAAGAGTTTTTCAACTGCAGAAACTTGACTGAACTGTAACCTGAGCTTGTCAAAGCCTCAACTTGTAAGGTGAAGGTGGTCAGCTCTGGGTTACTTTTCCTCTTCTTATGTGTTCCTCCACCTGCAAGTTCCTGGAACAAGATTAAGCACTAGCTTCTGACGAATGCTGAAATTTAGCTCCCAGAACTTGTCTCCAAAGCAGGATGGA
Source organism: Ctenopoma kingsleyae (assembly GCA_032353495.1). Taxonomy (NCBI): domain Eukaryota; kingdom Metazoa; phylum Chordata; class Actinopteri; order Anabantiformes; family Anabantidae; genus Ctenopoma; species Ctenopoma kingsleyae. The sequence goes on from JAUBNQ010000013.1 coordinate 10,310,471, forward strand.
GAGTGGAAACAAAAGCAGAACCTGAATGAAGGATGTAAAGTTCAGTTCAAACTCACCAAGTTCCTGCAGTAGAAAAGTCCTAATTGTATCCATTTATTATATATCCATTCTTCTCATGTAACAGCTTTGCAGCAAGTTGTAAAATATGGCTTGGGGCATTTCAGTCAACGTGGAGTCAAAGTCTTCATGTTGTGTACAATGTAAAATTAAAGACATAAAAAATTGAAAGACATACAAAACATTAAAATTGGAGATTATTTCTCCATTAAATTATTTGCATACATCATCAGTGCAATATATGCCATCTACTTGTCTTCATACACAGTTCTTGTACTGACTTCATACATTACTCTTGGTGTGTTCATATAATAACCACATACTTACCAAGACCTGACTGTGGCGCTGATTGTGCACCAGAAGTTCACAGTTGGCAGTTAACACTTTCATCACATGCTGATTTTGTAAAACATATTGGCTCCAGAAGCAGATATGTGAAAATATCACATCCTTCTTGGGCAGGGGATGTAACACTCCATTGATATATTTAGAAGGAATTGTCTGTCTTCGAGCTTCACAAGTGGTCTGCGTACAAAAGGTGCCGTCTCCTTTCTCCTCAGCATGGTGCAAACACTAAAGTTCATCACGCTGGTTATCTGTTGTGCAGAGGGAGGAAATATTAGAAAGAAATGATGAGGTGAGGACAGTGGTAAGAGAGAAACCAATCTGACTAGATAAAAGTTAACCATAACAAAGTTGCACAGGGAGACACTACAGTATGAGAGTAAGAAGAGTGAGTGTTTTTTCTCTATTAACCTTTTTTATGTTGTGATGGAGATTGAGTCTGTTTTTGTGTTGCTGCGTCTCCCTGTTCCTCGACCTGTCCCAGTAGCTGTTTTATGTCGTTGTCATATTCAACCCACTCGGGCACTATCCTTGCTGCAGCCGTGAGCTTGGGCTCCTTGGTCTTTGGGTTATTGCACTGCAGCAAAAGAAAAGCAAGACATCAGTCACAGCACCAGAGCCACTTTCTCCCAACAAGTCAGATTGTCATTGCCAGCAGCTGTCTGTGGCAGGCATTTGAACCTAATTTGATTTCCAATGTTGTTAAAAGGACATTAGCCCTTGTCTTGTGCCTGAATTACCAAGTGGTGTCCTATACCACAAGGAGACAATGCTTCCTATTCCAGTCAACTGGAGCCTGTCTAGCAATTCTCTAAATGAGTTTAGGAGACTACAGGATTGCTCCTCAGTTGTCTCCTAAATGCCTAATGCCTCATGGACATTAGTGGTTGGGGATATGTTGTTGCATTCAGTGCAGTAGTAGCTACAGAAAAACAAAAAAATGGTGGTGTACCAATAATATTATACTTGTGTTTCTAAACAAAAAAAAATTCAATTTTCAATTCAGATTTTATTATGAAATATTTAATACCTCCCAAGTTTGATGGTTAACTTCCACATATAACTAATTAGTATAGCACAGCAGCTGAATTGTTCTGGGACTCACCAGGTCTATAGTCTTAGCTGTGAGTTTGGAGGTGTCATCACACCATGTCTCACACCACAGCCACTCCTGAGGAAGAGACTTGATGGCCACCTGGTGGATCATGTTGTTAGGAAGGTCCTAAAATGTCATAAAACAAAATATTATTCATATATATTTATAGTATCTATATATATTATATATTTGTGTAAGTATAGTAGGTCCTAAAAGAACAAACTGCATCATTTAATGCCACGCTGCTATCTCTAAATTACGTACCTGGTCCAGGTTGGACAGACTGTTGGGGTCTTGGCTCAAGGCTTGATACTGCCCTCGTAATCTGTCACCGGCTGCAATCTTCCGAAACTTCTTTAAATCTACTACATACAAAGCACTGGTTCACATGCAGGAGAGGAGGGAGAGGAGAAATAGAAAGCAGGAGTGAGGAAAAATCATAAATTAAATGATAAATTAAGGTTAAAATTAAGACAAATACCCCAGGCACAATCTGATAATTGTGCCTAACGTGGCATATTAATAAACCCAAAGGTGTAGACTATGTATTTTCACTTATCACTTATTAGATTTAATTCTGCCAGAGGATATTCACTACCATATGTTTTCTCTGGGCTCAATGATGTGGATCCTCTCTCACCCTCGCTGCTGTTGACCTGTCCTTCAGAGTTGAGCAGCTCACTGGAATTCATCACTATTTCAGACTTTTCTTTCCCCCCTCAGTCTCATCAGTGATATAGTCAAAAGTTACCTCAGCAGCTATGTTCAGTCACTGGCTGCCACCTGATTAGCCATCACATTGAAGGAAGTAGAACCCAGCACTACACATGCAGCAAGGAACTGAGTGATGTTTTAAAACTACTTTAAATGTTTAATTTACTCTTAGACTTAACAGTTTTATGAAATCCATATAGAACGAAGGAGGAATAACAGCAAAACAACTTTCAGCCTCTAACACTCCGTCAATTCCAATTTGCTATGGAAGATTACCTGATGTGGTATTTTCTGTGTCCCAGATGTGAGGCCCAGTAGCCAGTTTTCCAGAAACGATAGCCTTCCATCTCTCTCCGGCTATCACAGAATGGCGTGTAACCATAAGGAGCACCCTCCAGATCTAAATCCCTCAACTCCTTCAGATCAGCCCGAACGATCTGTGAGAGAGAATGAGAACATCTGTATAGACCAGAAGGACTGATGACACTTCAATGGTGTTCAAAGTCTCATCCAATCTGACACCAGTCTTGAGAGCGATCCAGGTGAGTCTTTCATTTTCAGCCACACACCAACATGTAGCTCTTTCCTTTGTCAGTTCAATTTCATCCTTACCTGGTCGGCATCCACAAAGATGATCTTGTCGACAGCTAAGGGGAACAGAACATCCAAGAAGAGAATCTTATATCCCCAGATAATGCGCTGCTTCTCAGTCTGCTGGTGCAACCAACGGGGCCACTTGTACTGAACTAATTCATACTGGAAGTTGTATGCCTCTGCCATGTGCGAAATGGTCTCCTATCCACACCAAAAACGAATGTCAGAGATTAAACCAGTCAAATACAGGAGCATTTTTAGAAATAAAATCTATTATTTATGAGATGGAAAACCTCACATAAACTGTGCAACAAAGTACTATAAATGTATTGGTAGTGGGGTAGGACTTTTGCTTTTCATTACTAGCCAACTACAGTGCGAGAAAAAACAAAATTAGTGAGTAATATTTTTTGCTTAGTATGAAAGAAGAACTGTGATCATATTGGTTTTAACAAGCAGAAAAACTAAAAATGTTATCAGGTCATGAAGTGTGGGAAGAACCTTGAAAGACGGGGAGAGGTAATTCTTGAGGAACCAGAACTTGACAGGTGTTTTGGTATGCCGAAGGACAGACAGCATCATTATTCTAAAACAGAGACACAAAGGATGAGAGACGAGTATTAGGATTAGCACTTAGAGGAAAGTAATGTGTACTGCCTGGAAATTAAGTCAGTGTGAGTGTGAGTGTGCATCTGTGAACAGAAAGTGTCCCACCTCAGAAAGCGCTCATACAAATGTCCTGAGGCCACAGAAAATATGTTTAGAACATCCTCTTTCTTCTTCTCTCCATTATCCTTCTTGGAGCCACCACCTGTGATGCTGTAAATGAGACCATTATACATGAGTCTGTTGTGTTTTGATTGATGCAGGTTTTTCACATGCTGACAGTAAATCAACCTGTAGCCCCAAATGCCTTTTGTAAAACCATCAAGCCATGCAATACTGTGCAGCATACTGTGGTGTTTTACTTAAATAAATAAGGGAATGAAAATGCTCTGGAAAGCCATGTAACAGCAGTTCACTCCTGCACCAGATCTGAAATAATGTGTTAGAAGTGACACAGTGTTGGCAGGTGTAACATTTAAACTCCTCTTTATTCTTACATGGCCACATACTGTATCTAATAAAGCATTAACAATACAAGTTAAGGATTAATTTGTATCAAATCAGTCAACAACTAATCACAGATGCCATTTAAAAGGTAGCATTAGATGAAATAAACACATCAGGCATATCATTCAAGCAGTGCAAAGCACAGTCAAGTGCATTGTCTAATTTTACCACACGCATTATTGATATATTTCTGGCTGGTGGCATATACCACACCAGGAGTAAATTTAAATCCTTGAAAAATTACTACATATTTTACATTATTTATCACATATTTTCTACATGTATTTTATTGTGTTGGAGGTTGTAACAATCATGCCAAGTATTATCAGCTGCTCTAATCCTCTTTGAAAACAGTGCTCTCCCCACCACGGTGTACTGACAGTTTGATAACAGTACAAAAAGTCTGCAAGTGCTTCTCTGATGAAGACACTAATCTTCTACTGCGGGGCGTGCTGAGCTGTAAGTAAATGTACACCAGCCTATTCTGCTGATGGCAGATGTTTCTTTATAATTCATAATTGATACAGCAAATATTTGGATCACCATGTTTTAGACAAATTTCTTGGAATTTAATTAATGTAGGAATTCTGACAGACTCCACAGAGAAAAAACACCTACAGTTGTACATACGCTGTAGTACAAACTTGACATAAAGTATAAATTCAATTAAAATTGGCTAAATGCAAAAAGAAAATGGCTGCTATGAACAAACTAACAAAAACAGCCTTCATATCACTGAGTGAGTAGAAGACAGAGAACTTGAACTTGGAAATGAATAAACTGTGTCTCTGAGTAACACCTCCAACTATTTGCATTTGCACTGCATAACCTGAGAAAGTAAAGTTTTGGAAAGTAATAGGGTGTGACTTTGCTAATTAAACTTCAGTCTGAAATGTGATGAGTCATGGACCCTCAGCTCGTAGTGTGGTGTCTGCTGAGCCACCTAAAGCACCAAAACACCAAGCACTGAAAAAGACAGCTTCAGTGCAAAACAACATTTTTTTTTTAGAGTGTGCTCATACAAAGATAATGCACATCACACCAGTCCATTGCCTTTCAGACTGAATTAACCTACTTATCAACTCAAAATTAAAACATTTTGGATTAAATAGACTAGTTAAAATCTAATCAATATGTGCACTATGTACACAGGAAAATCCAAAGGACATTTTCCGCACCAACACACCCTAACTGCTGTTAAAGAGCAGTGGCTCGTGATGCAAGGCACATTTAGTGGACAGAAATCAGGACTTGTGCTGGAGGGTAGATGTGTCTGCAGTCAAACTGTGTCCTTGTCTGAAACAGACTGCTGATGAGGGAAGGAGTGTCTCTCCCACATTCAATCACAACTGCTGCCGTGGGCCCGAGGCTTCGGGAAGACACTAGTGAGTGAGAGGAAAGTGTGAAGAGAGGAGAGGGAGCAGACTGTTTGGCTCTACATGTCCTCTAGAACCAACATTTGTTGTCTGTCCTTCTGAAAATCCTTTTGTGAATTCCTCTCTGTGTAACTTTATCACATTAATTTCTAAAATAGAACCACTGCTCTCTCATGGACCAGTTGGCTTCTGGAGAATCACAACACTTCTGTGGGGTCTGGGGACTGACTGTCTGCCATGGCTAAATGAGCCATTATGAAGGGTCCTTGAAGACAACAGTGCCCCCCCCTTTCAAGATAAGCAGCTTTAGAGGGTCAGGTGAGGGCCCATTTGGCTGACTCAACCAAGATAATCTGGACCTCTGGAAGGATCCACCGAGTTGAATAAATAAATCCTGAGCAGTGCTCAGTACTGAACAAATCTCTGCTTCTCTTTGTTCTCCAACTCTGTAGATAGAGCAGGAACATTCTCTAATATCTGTTTGGAGATCAATAAGATGGACATAGTTTTTATGAAAACTGTACACATGGTAAATTACATAACTCTAATTTGCATATTATTTTCCCATGTTTTTATTATTTATAGATCCATTTATGTGGTGCTTTCCTAGGTGTGGGTATCTCTAATGTATGCTTAAGGCCTAGTAAGTCATTAAAAAAAATCTAATCCTAAAAATATCTTAAACATTAGGAAACGTAGAGAAGACCAGAACACAGATCATGGCATCCAGCCTAGAGAAGTACAAAATGTTGTCATAAAACATCATAAATATGTCCAGATTCACTTTAGATTAAAACACTGATGACTTAGAGACCTGTTTAAACATGATGGAAATTGTAACAGCAATGCTTGCTGATGCATGGATCCACCTCACTAATTCCTCTGAGGTGTTAGATCAATACATGGCTATTAGTCCAACCTTTTACAACAAATCCCTCAAAGCATTTTGAGGTTACAAATGAAGTAACAAGTATTAAGACATCTTTACTTTTAAACCAACAATATCTTTGAAAGAACACTGGTCAAGGTATACACGCCTTTGCTGAAACGGTCAGACTGATCATTCACAGTAATCAGAGACAAGAGTCCTGTGAAAATATATATATTGTAAAGATTTAATTCTCAAATAAGCATTTTGTATTGTTACTCAAACTAAATTGTATTTGGGGGGGATTTCTTAAAGTCTGTCTAACTAGTGCTAAGAGGGTATTGGTGTCTTCAACACACATTTATTTACATTGGAAATGTTGGTCCCAGTATTTAAAAACTGCTTGGTTTGAGTTTTTTTTTTTTTTTTTTTGCTCAACATGAGTGGCTTTTAAGTCTTAAGATTTATGATCCCTTGTTTTGAAAGGAGGATACACTGGAATCGTGCCAAAAGAAAGTACTCTCCTCTCTCCAAATGCAGTCACATTTAAGTTAATTTTAGATTCATACATCCCTGGCACTTAAGGAGCAATTGTGTCTCTTGAAACCATCATCTTCAACCTTTTATTTAACCTTTTAATGTTATGTGTATTTTTATTACTCAAATGCAAGCATACCATGGGGAAATGGTTTTAAGATTACATTAAATTATACATCCATTCATCCATCTATCCAACCACTTTCAGCTTCTTATCTGGTCCTGGTCACGGCAGAAGCAGGCTAAACAGGGAATCCTAAATGTTATTCTCCCCAACGCCATCCAAGAGCTTCTAATTAGCAGGTACCAAAGCCAGGAGGGATATGCAATCTCTTTAGCTCGTTCTGGGTCTGCCTCAGGGTGATTTCCCAGTTGGATAAACCTAAAATACTTCCACAGGAAGTGACCAGGAAGCATCCTGATCAGACAGCTGAACAATTTAAAATAGCTCCTTTCAACATGAAGGAGCAGTGATTCTACTCAGATCTCCTAAGCCTGTCCTTGATGGTAAGCCTAACAAGATCGTATTTCCTGCTGAGAATTTAGACACATCTCTTACTTTTCTTATTACACAACTGGGTGAATTGTAACAACAGCTAGCGACACTCAGGAGTCCTAGACATCCTGATATATGCAATCACAAACCGTCCAGTACCCACACATGCCATGTAAACTCCAAAACCCCCACTCCTACCAATGTGAGTCAGCTTCCAGCACCCTGGCATCACTGTGGAATATAACTGGCAAAGCCAAAAAAAGGCTTTCTCCTTTAGCTTCCCATCCTTCTCCACTGAAGGTGTCCTTAGAGAAAGTTGCTGCTGTGCTCCTCTCTTCATTTTAAGTGTCCAACACATATGTTGCCAAGTTCACTACAATGTTAAGCATCTGCTAAAGGCCCTCAAGTTTACTTAATCCTAAACTTCATGTTTCTTATGAAAAGTCTATTCCTAACACACATGTTCAATAACAAAACAACACTTTGGCTCACATCAGGCAGGCTGCTTCTCAGTAGCTATCGACATGAGCCGTGAGTTGCTGCAGCAGAACTCTGGAGTCTCCAGGTGACAGTCTTTCCAGGGCTCTGAACTGCTGTTCAGCACATAGGCACAAAACTCATCCAAGTATCTCGGCTGTTCTCCAGGAATAATCTCCTCCTGAGAGTTGCTTAGCCAAGTGTTCAAAAGTATCTCCACATAGAGCTGGCACATCTCACCTTATTCAAGTTAGAAAGAAAGACAGCCAAGCACCAATGCACAATTATGGTTCTAGAGTCTGTGCTCTGCATTGAGATGGAGCAAACAAAATTGGTGAAAACTGCTAATCTAATTGGTGGTTCTCTGCCTTCTGCCCCAGTTCTGGCTCTTTTTCCACCAGAAAGATGATATATACATATATTAGATTAGATTTTTTTTTAGATTAGATTCAACTTTATTGTCATTACACATGTACAAGTACAGGGCAACGAAATGCAGTTTAGGTCTAACCAGA
>JAUBNQ010000013.1:10329957-10345205 GCA_032353495.1 Ctenopoma kingsleyae
CACACACACACACACACAGCAGAGATAGAATTCATGTAAGTACCTCACATTCTCAAATTTACACAGACAGCAAGTGTCACTGAGGAGGAACACCTGGAGGGATATTGAAAGCAACACTGAATTTTTTTCTTATTCTACTCATTCCACCAGTGAAGAATATTTTTTCATGGAATGGAAAATGCCTGCTTGCTGTATTACAACTAATTTATCTGTAGTGTATCGACAATGAATACTTTGTTGTACATTCTAGAGGCATCTGTATTGATTATTTTGATTTTTTGAGCACAGAGCAGACAATTAATGTTTAGAGTAAATTTACTTACATTTTGGTCATAAAAAGGACACAGGTTTACAACAAAAGATTTTGTAGTTGTAGGGATATTGAGTGCAACCAGACCTCACACTCTGACCTAACATACACTGTCCCGTTCTCCTCACCACATCTGCGACTAACACTGGTCATTGTTCAATCATTGCACGTGCACTGTTAAGCTGTTAATCTGTACATTGTATCATAAATATTTTTAATCTGTAATAGTAAACTGTATTATAACTATTCTCACTGCAACATTCACACTTTGCTCATACTGTATCAGTACATTATTCATATCCACTCTACCCATTGATGTCTGTGCTACTGTTCCTTTGGAACATAATTTCTTGCTTACATTTTAGCTTGCACTTATAATTAGTACTAGTTTCTTATTTTATTATATTCTATTTACCTTTACACTTAAAATTTTTTACTTTAACCTAATTTGTAAAGTTTGCACAGTCTTTTAAAAGGGACGGGCCAGGATACATTTCACTGCATGTTGTACACTGTATAACTATGTATGTGACAAAGAATCATGAATCTGCAAGACGAGCCAATGTGAAAAATGATACAGTATTAAGCCAGCATTTATTCCTTCAGCACAGCAGGCAAAACTGTGCCAGGGCAACTTATACTTTAAGTGTGAATCTGATCAGAATGTTTCTGTAAAAGAGAGGCTCCCAGTAAAATTAGCCTCAGAGGAGGTTAAAAAAATCATTTTGTTAAGCAAAAATTAGTGAAAAGAGATGACAGTGTATATGTTAACTCACCACATGTTTCAAAGCATTGAGCAACAGCCTTCTTCCTGAAACCTTGTCAAAATCCCCAGCTATCAACATGGTCACAGCACTCATCCCATCCTCATCTAAGACAATGGAAGACACAACTCTATAGTAGTTTAAATACGTACATCAAGCACACATCACACTGTATTCAATTTAAGCATCATGCTGTAAAAATTCTTTCAACGAACGACATGGAAATTATGGTAAAAATGACATATTTACTAACTGATATATATTGATGTATTCATTGCATGTTCATGGTGCAATTTTCCCATCCCACCACATCTCAAAGGGAGAAGACTAAAGACACCCTGAATGATCGGCTACAGATAGGAACGGACCGGTTTTAAGCTTTATCAGGCATGATCGGTAACTGGACGATGAGTCAAATATATTCTGTGCTGCTAAAAATACACACATGATGGTTCACATTATGCACACAGTTACATAGACAGTAATGTCACAGACACACACAAACACGTTGCTGATGTGGAAGTTATGAGCGAAGAAGACACAAAGCTCTTTTTAATGGGAAAAAATGGGAAGAACAAGATCCGGGCAATTTTTAATACCAGTAAGGCCAAAATAAGCAAAGGAACTACCATGAAAACATTTGTGCCTTGTTATATTATTCAGTTTCTATAACCTTTAAATCTGGAAAAGTAGAAATATTGCACTTCTTTTTTATATGGAGGAGCTTAATGTGTGCTAAAAAAATATTCCCCAACAATCTTACTACCAACAGCCTGACGTTGACACAAAGTATGTTTTTTACTCTAGTCAGCTGACCAGATTTCTGCTGCATGTTGTAGGTCAAACATGTCAACTTTCAAGTTTTAACGTGCATTTCAAGATGCTCTGCTACATGGTCCTGTTGTAATAGGTGATTATTTGAATTACTGTTATCTCTGAGGTCATTGGCCATTCTCCACTGACCTTTCTCATTAAAATGATATTTTCGCCCACAGAAATGCACCAACAACCATTAAAGTCACTTAGATCGCATCCCACCTTGTTTGGTCTGAACCATATCTGAACCTTTTGATCATGTCTGCATGCTTTTATGCATTGAGTTGCTGCCACGTGATTCGCTGATTACATGTTTGCGTTAAATTGCGGGTGTACTCAGTAAGGTTGCCACCGACTGTACAATTAAGGAATCTGTGGAGGGCAAATGTCTATGTCTAGCTCACAGTGTCTACCTTAATACCTATGGGCGATTGTTCAGTTTTTGAGAGAGAGTTAGGAAAGACTGAGACATCTGGCAGAGAGCCCAATTAGTATATTATAAGAGAATTATGCTATTTTTCATTGTTATATTCGCACCAGCCTGTCTGGCAGTCACTCAGTCAGTCAGCTACTCCACAGAGGGAGGATGGCAATCAGCTTCCTCAGTGTCCCTGGAACAGCTACACTCTGGGCCTGAGCAGTGAAATGTAGCTCTGATTATCATTTAGACTGTTGGCCCTAAGCCAGTCAGCAGACCCAGCAATTATCTTGCTGGAGGCACATCCTCACAGTCTTAACAAAGGTCAGTTTCACACTTTCATATATCAGCAAAGCATTTTGTTTAGACACTGCTCATTTCACAAATTTTCAACAACCAAACTACAGTTGTTCCACTTTAGATGACAAGATGCAAATGCTTGGTTACTGTTATGTATATTGTTACAAGTCACCAAGTTACTTAAAATAACTCAGCGTGTTATGTGACATTATGGTTACTAAGAATGCATGGCATAAAATAGCAAGTAAGATCTTACCGCTATTGGTAAAGTACTTCATTCTCTTAGCCACCACAGCTGTCTTGTCCCTGAGGTCCAGGTATGAAAACATAGTTGTGTCTTCCCAATCATTTACAACTGCAAAGCAAGAAAGGAATGGTAAAAACACCAGAGCAATATAGACAGTGAATCCACACTGGATGGTGTAAAGTGTGTAGCACAGGTCACCTGGCGTGGCAGTGAAGTCAAGGTACTTTTGGTCAGTGCTTAGAATAAGAGTGTTCATCCTGGGAACCACATTGGGCTGCTCCATTAGATAATCCACCACATCAGAGCTCTCGGTTAACTGACCCTGTAGGCAAATCAGGGTCACGTCACTGAAGACATTTGTCCATAAAGGAAATACTGGATCTTGTTTAACCCCTACATCTGAACAGCTGTGTCTCTAAATACAACAATATAACTGACTGGGAAGGAGTATTTAAATGAAAACTGAATATTCTGCAAATCTGGGAAAAGCAACTGCCATTAATTTCAACATTGTTGACTACAAGCTATGTTTATTATGTTTAAAAAAATACATTTCTAATATATAAACACACCAATAATATTTGTTGATATTTTGAGAAACACTGGAATTGCTCATATTTCATAAATAAGTCAAATAGTTCATAATACTGTGTGAAAATACAGATTGGCCCTTGAGCTGATTAGGTGCACTGGGTGATGGTTGCACAAAGGTTAAACATTTCATACTTATGAAAGAAAATTAAAGTTAACCACAGGCTAATATCTAGCAAAATGTAACCCCAGGCCAATATGTAAAGTACTAATTAAATGCAAACTATAAACCTGAACAAACTACCACTGGTGCATTTTGTTCACTTTAACTCAGTCATGTGTATTAATCTAAATGTTTTACTTCAAAGTATAAAAAATAAACTTCAGAATGTTTCTTCCTGAACAGACAGGTCATACCATAAAGACAGCTCTCTGGAATGCAGTGGTGGTGTCCATTATGCGCTGCAGGATTATGGTTTCCAGTTCATCTGGGTCCATCTCATCTGGACTCAGAGGGACTCCATTAAATAAAGCCACAGGTACAGCACCCAGGCCACTCTTCTTGTAGAAGAGGGCACCATCCTGGAGCAAGCAAAACAGAAATCAAATCCTGGGCAGTTGCTCTTAATGAATTGTTTACTAAGTAATAATTTTTGTTGCCATTAAACAGACAGACAGAACCATTTAATTTCCTTACCTTTCTTTTGTCATCAAACTCAGATTCCACACCTAGAATCCTTTCAGCATTGGCTTTAGGGAATTTTCTCTTCAGAAAAGCAGAGAGTGTATCAACAGACAGTGTCTCCCCTACATCTACTTTGTTGTACAGCTGTAAGAGAGAGGAAAGTCACATCAGATTTAACCGTCACTGCCGCTGTCAATAATTTCCAACTCTGTTGGGAACCAGTGACAAAAATCCCACTCTTCTGTGGCACAAAAGTATGAGCAGGCAAAGACTGGGTTTAGCTAGTCTTCAATATGTGCTTGCTAAAACAACATAGATTTATATATGTGAAGTACTTACTGAGACCATGGACATCAGAGCCTGGGACAAATCGTACTCGTCTGCAATGTAATTCAGTAGTCGGTAAAATCCAACCCCTGCATCTGAGAAGCCATCAATCTCATCTTTGGTGTTGACAACAAACACAAATCCAATTCTGTGGATGTGGGGCAAAATCAAGTATTCAATTTGCAGGTGAAATGAGAATCCCTACCTGGTAAATATTATAATTGCAGCGAGTGAACCATATAAACAGTGGTGAAGGTATGAGTAATAACAGCACCAACCTCAGGGGAATCTTATGTTTGTAGAAAAGCTCTGCTAGTTTCACCAGCTCAACACTTTCTTCCTGTACTGGATCTAGAAACAGCACCTTATAAAAAAAAAAGGCATAATCAGATAGCAGGCACACAATCTGTATACTCTTTTGTGTGAGTGTGTCTGGAACTAACTGCTATGCTACAGTATCCTGTGACAGCAAACACCCTACAGTTTTAAAAGTATTTAATCTGAATCTCAAGAGTCAGATGCATCCAAAGATTTGCACAGGGGTCAGTTATGTCAGTCTAATAACTGTACTACAATGAAGACCTTTCTTAATTCCAGCTCCTCTTTTTCACTACTAATCTCCCAGTTAGCAAATCGGTTGCACTGATCAGCTCACCAAGTTGAAAAAATTACGTCGGATCTGTCGGATGACTCCAGGAAAAGTGGCTCTGAGAAGCTCCTGTACACCAGAAGGCCAGCTACGGTACATCGAGTCATTCTCTATGTCATTTATCCACTGTAATGTAGGACAAAAAGTAACAATAGTCACAAGTTAAAAGAAAATATGAGAACAGCAACAGTACAGATTCAGTGCCCCACAAGTAATAGTGACAGTGTAGTGATGATAATATAGCAGTGTTACATTAGGTACTATAAGTTTCATAAGTATCATTTCTTTTCTGTTGTTCTGTTCTGTACTTGGCATATATGGATTTGGAAAGTTTTAATTTTAAGTGTACACATTTAACTTGTACATGTTACAAAGCTCTGTTATTCACCATCAGGGTTAATAATATGGATAAATATGGATTTTTATGATAAATTATCCCCAATTGCTGATCAATCCAGCACTAACAGTGGTCTTTCACTCTGTATGAATTAAGACTCCCCATCATGTAAACACTGGCTCTCTGATACTCTGCCTTTTTCTTTCAGACACACATGCTGAAAATACTATTTGTCTCTAAAAGGACACATGCAAGCTGAAATGACACACAATTGGAATGTCTTCATTTCTTGACAAAACATTTTTGTCAAAACTTGTTTTTTTTCATATGATAGTTTTGCTAACTTCATAGCGATTAATTGAGCTTTCTGGCAGGATTAATACTGTTGCAAGAACCTGATAACTGATCCACTAAGTCACACCCTGGTGCAAGTCCACAAAGTGTTAAGTTTTGGAAGATGAATGGCCAGGACTCACCATTATAGACGGATGTCTGATATCTAAAGCATAGCTATCATCCACAGCATTCATGGGTAATCTCAGTAGCTTTGCCTGATGTTCTCCTCTTATGCCTAGGTTATGAAGCCCTTCTAAGATCCTGGCCTCGTCTCTGAGGATGTCCAAAATGCTGTAATTGAAAAAAATCACAGATTAGTTTCTACACATATGTTAATGTAACTGTGTGGCAGTGCCCTTAAGTTGCAGCCAACTCTGATCTTGCTGCAGTCTTACAGGTTTGGCGCTTCCTGGAGAGAGCAGAGACAGACCACGGCTCCATCCTGCTGGGTTCCTACCTGAAAGGGTTGTGAACATCCAAATCAATGTGCAGTCCATTGATGAAGAGCTCCCCGTCTCCTGGGCGAAGACCAATGGTCTCACCGAGATGCTGAAAGGACAAGCTCACAGTGTTATTCAAATGTCAAAACCTCAAAATGAGTAATTATACTTTTTATGTTTGATGTTAAAAGATGTGCATAGAAGCTACGGCAGTAGGTAGAGAAGACAAAGTATGAATAAAATTTGACATTATCGTGGAATTAAGAATACTACATTTTTTTAAATAAAACATGTATTTGGATGGATCAATAAAATAATGTGATCAGCAAAAATCTCCTGCACAGTAATGTGGGAACACTGCTTATGATATTGCACCTTTTGGTTCGCCTCAATTTCTTTTCTCATTTCCTGCTTTACAGGCACTCTTGTCAGTGATCTGTGGGAACAGTAAAACATGTACAGTCACCATCAGCTTTTACTACATCCCCAGCTGGCAGTAAAATGCCACTTTTAATCTCCAAAAACCTGTGGGCTTTCAAGATGGTAAGTTTGCAGTGAATTCCCTGTAAACACTCTTAGTCAGCACTTTTTGGTTATGACAAACTGCCTGAGCCAAAATAAGCAAACATCAAAAATGCTGATTGGATCTCTCATATGATCTGCAACAACATAACAGATGTATTTATTGTGAAGGGTAGAGGTCACAAAGAAGAGTAATAATGCTCAGACAAAGAGGACTTTATAAAAAGAATATTTCATTTGCACTTAAATAAAAGCTGTGGATGGATTCACACACTGTAAGAGTAAAGTTGCATAAAAAGCTGGCTTATGTAATGGGACCAAATGTGTTAACCACTACCAGAGTAAATATAATGAATGTCTTACCTGGCTTTGCTTGGAAAGTTCTGACTGAGGTCTCGCATTACCTTTAAAGCGTCAAACTTTGGCACCGACATGATTTTGGCAGCTGCTTGGAAACTTAAATCTGTGCAGATCAAATAATGGAATCAATATTTATACACATACAAATTCACATGATATTAAAAAACCTATATTAAAACCGTTAGTCAATGCCTACAATAAAAGCATCTCCTGCCACAAATGGTACAATATACAGTTATATATATAACAATAACGAGCCTCATTCACCAACTGTTCTTAAGAAATTTCCTCTTAAAAAACACTTTTCACAAAGATTCTGCCATTCACAAATGGCACACAGTATTATGGTCTTTTGAAATTAATTAACTAACACTACACTACCACCTTAACTGACATCATAGAACATCAATGTGAAAAGTGATGTTCCACTTCTCCCTCAGCCACCACCACAGCGCCTCATCCCAGGTAACTCTGGGCAAGCTGGTGCTCCACAAGAGAAGCATTTTTTCTCTCTCTGATTTGAGTTCAGTTGTGTGTGTGTTATTTTATATCCACTGCTGACACTACTAAATAGCAGTGTCAGTGAATATAGGCTTGTTTGCTGTTCCCTTCCTGCAGTGCTGTCTCAGCTTCAGAACTTTTCTTCAATCTGGAGTTCAGTGGTCCACCATCCTTAACTTCCCTGAGCTCTGTGTGAGAGCCCCATGTATGCACACTGCTCTGCAATCTCATGCCCTTTTATGGTCAGTGGGTGGGCGTTTACCAGTGCTAAAAAGATGCTCATGTACAAGCTTTGAACTTATGAGGACAACAGGATTCACCTATATAAGAACAACGATACTGTTTAAATTTATTAATTTATTTTTAAATTTATTAAATTTCTAGGCTTACAAAGATATTGGGGAATGAGGCCCAGGATGTATAATTAGCACTATACATTCTAATTGTACTGATGAACTACAACAGAATATGAATACCTTGCATTTCCCACACTTTGAGAGGAGCCATGTCATTTGTACTCTCCAAAAGATGTTTGCGAAGCTCAACAAGTTCCTCCTGAAGTTCAGGATGAGATTTCCTTAAGAGAGATACAGCGTAAGAAAAAGAAGCAGGTCCCAATATAATCCAGTTATTTCCTTTGATCTCTTAATGAAGTTGCACAAAGCACAGAATGTCCAGAAGCAATAACAGAGAATACACATTTACGTTTTATGTTACGTTTACGTATGGTTGAACTGCTTACTTTAATGTTCCAAAAAAGAAACCTTGGACTTCATCATTATCATCATCCTCATCATTTATAACAGTCTTTGAATCTACAAAGCAAAAAAAATTGAGTTTAATTCCCAGAAGACAAGCGAGGTCCAACACAAAATGTTTGATAAGTCACCAACTGACCTTTTACTTTGGTGTCATCCACAGCTTTGTATTCTGTGCTTTTGATAGCCAACTCAACAGCATAGCCAGATAAAAGCATCTTTTGAGGCTTTGGATTCTGCAGCAGTAAGAAACAAAGTAGGTTTAAATGTAAAACAGTGTAGCTTTATATTAACATGTACAAATGTAACTGGTAGTATAATAAAGATCATCAACACAACAAATCCATCCTGTAAGGGACACTTTCTGCCTATTCATATTGGTATATGACAAAAATTAGTTGCAGATGCCCTAGTTAGTGGGTTTTCTAGGCCCTTCCTTCCCTAACCCCAATCCCAAACATTTGTAGTTGCGTGGGATTGTTGTTTCCAAACAAGGTCTTCTTGCCCGACATCGGTAGCTAGTGCTTCATATGATGTGGCGTCTTTTTTTTTTTTGACATTGTCCTGTATATCTATTATGATCTCCAACTGTGTTTAATGTGTCAACATTGCTTTAATCAGAGGGAACTGTTCAGTGCTAACAGTCAGTGGTGCACATGGACTGCCATGGGTTGCAGCAGATTCACTGACATTCAGCCTTGACACGAATGTCACCCACATTCAAAGCGCTGCCTCAGTCTTCGACAGGCACAATCGGAGGACCTGCACACCCACACTCTGCTTTTTTCCAACATATGTCTTAAAGAAAAGCACCTTTTACTGCTTCAAAGAAATCTGTAGCTCAGATTTTGTTTTGTTTGTTTGTTTGATTTTAAGCAATCTGTTATTTCTACTTTTGAATGTTGAGTCCATAGTTTTGATGGTTGTTTTATCAAGATTTCACAAAAAGGAATAATGTTAAAATACTGTTTCACTGTATCAATGTATCAACCCTAAAAGTACCTTCATATAAAAAAAATGAAACAATTGAGGTCTATGAGGCTATATTGGGCTTCGGCTGACAAAACGTCTCAGTAGATAAACATCATTATACAACTTTTTTTCTTGTTTGTTCTCCTTGTATTTGTTGACAATACGACAAATACATAAAATCATAAGCCTTATTATTTAATACCTAACAGAGCTCTGTGACATAAACGCAAGTTAGATTCACAGATAACATATCCACTCAGACATGAGTAAGTGGTTGCAAAAGCATTGGTACTTACCGCTACAAAATGCCGCAGCACATATATAAGCGTGCCCTCTCCAGCCTTCTCTGACAGCACCTTATGAAAAGAGGTGAACTTCTTGGTTCCAATCTCAGCATAGAGGATCACAACGGGCACATCTGTTTTAATGACCCCTGGATAAGTGTGGTCATTCTTGTATAAATATGGTTTTGGCCTGCAAACAATTGGAAGCAGCAGAGGATGGAAACAGCAAGAATCTGGCGAATGTCATTTCAGAAATAAAATAATTTGCACATTTTCACATTCATCAGAGGGAAAATACAGTCAGTAAAAGCAGCAAAGAATAAAATTTGAATATAAAATGGTTATTTAAACTTTTCATCTTATTCTGCTCTAAGGATTCAGTTTATCCACAGATAGGAAGACAATGCCATTCCATGTTACCTGCCTGCAGCTGCCTTCAGGAGCTTCTTGATGTCCTTGGTACTGCAGCTACGCTGACCATGGATGGACACAAAGGCAGGGCAAGCCTCAGGCGGTGGCTCATCGCTGGCTATCTGTTAAGTGCAGAAGGAAGACAAAATGTTCTGTAACACACTGGCTATGGCTAGAATCTGATGTTTTGTCCTCATAAGGATTACTCATAAAAAATGTATGTGATGACAGCAAAGTGATGCAATCTGGGTTAAAAAAAATGTTTCTGCTTACTGGAGTGTCACAACAGCTGATTCAGCTATGTGATGCTACGGCATAGCATACACATACCATACACAGTAATTACAACAGCAATATGGGATGAACCAGTATACAATCGAACATGTTTTTTTACATGTGTATACACAATGTGCAGCAAAGCACTGATTTCATTTGCAAAAAGGCCATTACTAACTCAAACATATAACAAAGTTTTAAATGAGAGAAATTCATCAACCAGTACATCCCTGGTATGCTAAATCCTGTATGCTAAAAACATAAGCTGAGATAGGCAGAAATTAAATTGCTGATAAATGTCCAATTAAAACCAGATCTTATGACAAGGCCAAATATGAAATTCAGTAAACCTTTATATCAGAAACTTTAGACAGAATATGGGATATTTTGCATAAAAGTATATGCAAAAAGAACATGTTGACAAATGCATCAGAGAGTAATACGAAAAGCAGTCTAATCGATTTTGATCAGCGCCAACTCTGTTTGTCTCTGGATCAATTATAGATAATGATCCTAACACATTTGAAATGTGTGAGAAACTACAGGTCTGCAGAAAATGAGTTATCGATGTGGGGTTTATAACAAACTGGTTTGAGAATAATGAATGTCATACTGTATAAAGACCTTGTCAAAGCAATTAAGAAACACGTGAGTAAGGCCAGCAGAGAACTCTGGGTAAAGATTAGGGCAAACAGACAATGTAACTGCCACTAACAAGAAATGGACCCTTCTCATTTTGCTCTGCATTTGAAAGGGTCTTATAATAGGTCCAGTTAAATTCACACTGCTTTTATATATTAACCACAACATACCTGCTGGGATGCATGAACAGCTGGCGAGTAGGACCGTAAGGCAAGAGAGAATTTGAGGAGATTAACTTGAAGATCTGTGAGGAACTGGCCGGCCTTCTTAATGATCAAGTTGTAGTATGAGCGCACAGACTCTGTGAAAGATACAGCAACATTTCAACATTTGTAATAATGAGACTTTTTAGAAGAGAAGCACACCTGTCATGGTGTGAAATTGTTTAAAATCTGGTTTTCTACACCTCTGCAATTGAAGTAATTACTTGGTTTAAAAAAAAAACATACCTCCTTGCTTGTATACAGTGAGTTCTTTCACAGTGTCAATAAACTGCCAGAATTTCTCATTTCCGTCTTCTCCAATAAACTCACTGCAGACAAGAAAATGAAAGTGTTAGTCAGTACCCACAGTATGTACCTTAGCAACCATCTTCTGACACACCAACCACATAATCACTTTAGATTTTCTCGTAATAACTGCGCCCAATATGTCTCCGTTCTTGATTTATATAATGTCTGATGTGAGGTATCACACAGTAATACACAGACTTTACATGTAGGTTTTGATTACAACCACAGTATTCTCTCTCTCTCTCGCACACACACACACCAAATCAAATTTTTATGACAGAAATTTCTAGTAACACTGCAAATAATAACTTCATAAATAATAAAAATTAATAAAATACCTTTTTATTAAGCTCATTATGAATAAATATTATTCAAAACTCTTTAAACTCTTGAGTTAGGAAGGACTAATTTGACTTGAATAATTTCTGTATACGAAATAAAATATTTTAGGGATGGACACTTCATGTGTAAAACTCTGTGACACTGACATTTAAATGTGAATGATTACTGTATTTACTTCCAGGATCATAGCTATTAATGAGGACACAGTGGTTCACATCCCCTGTAATTGTGGTGGGAATTTGGATGTTTAAACAACTTAGGGAAAGTTTACGTTGTACAGATAAATACCTACCTAATACGCACTGTGGCTATGTTATGGGTTGACAGAATATTTTTATTCAGTATATTTACCATGTTAATAAACAGCTGTGGCAAACACACAGGAGAAATATCCAAACTGTGTCTCAAAGATAAAAGAGGAGCTGTGTACAATTTACACATGCTACAGCAATGATAATATTAATTAGCTTAGTGATCTTGCAGTAGCCTTAACCTTTCAGTTTTAGCACAGCAAGTAGGTACAGTAAACTGTTGCACAGAGATCAGTCACAACATTAAAACCACCATGGGGACCAGCAGTAGGTACACAGCCCCACACATACACAGCAAACTGCAATGAACTGGGTGTTCAGACGCCTGTCACTCATTGCCAACAAGTTTTCAAGTGTCAAGTGTTTGTCAAGTGAGACTGGACAAGCGGGCTACCATTTGCTTCCCACATGCATCAGAGCCTTGGGCACTCACTGGTTCACCAGTCGTCCTTCTTTGGATCAGTTCTGGTAGGTACCGACTACTGGTCAACCGATTAGTCGAGGTGCTCTTTGACATTTCTAATTAACCAGCACCAGCTGATGTCTGCGCTGTGATTAATTGAAAACGTCTACTGACTCATCTGCAGCCTACAGCCTAGAAATTCATGCACATATGTGACTGAAAATTACAACGTACAAATCTGAAAAAATATTTGGGAGCACCAGAGCCAGTTACACGTATATTGTTACTGCAAAAATAATGGAAACTGACTTGAAGAACTGTTTACTTGCTGCCTCATATACTTAACCTCTTGATATGTGTCATTTTAGCAGATCAGTAGATCTAGTTTCACCATCTTAACAACATAATCACCGTTATTCACTTCAGATGTCATTAAATTGAAATGCTGTGGCTGATCAGTGTATATTTTCATATGCAGCCCCCAACTTTAGGGTGGGTTAGATTCACCACGTTAGAATCGTGTCTACGGCCCTGCCAGACATGCACGTATGTTATAGGAATGATTACCTTGTCTCCAGAAGGAAAGGCGTCATGCTCCACTTGGCTTTTAAGCTCGTAGTGACGCCTTTAGATGCTGATATGACATGATGTATGTTCAGCAGCAGCAGTGACAGCACAATAATGTTCCTCATTGTAAGTTAAGTTAGTTGAGCGACGTATCATGAACCTAAGGAACAGCGTCAGAGAGAAGAAAGTCATGGGGTTACAGCTGAGTACCTCTCTCTGCTGAGAGGTGCCACTCAGTGCCACGTAGTTACTCTTAAGTTATTATCTCAACCATTGCACACATATATCTCAAAAAGTCCCACATTTAATATGATATGGCAGGAGATGCTTGGAAAAATTAATGTTAAGTCATTCTGTTTAAATCGAGCTAAAGCTTCTTAACGTAAATTTAACAAAAGAAAACGTTTAACAGGATCAGAGCATGCTGAAGTTATCTTAGCTGTAGCGTAAAGGTAAACAGCCTAGTCGTAATTCAAACGGTGAACTATAGCATGGTTTCACAAACATATACAGCTTGTTACTGGTCGGCTAGCGTGTTTCCATTAATATACCTCTCACCCCGTCAGTGATGCTGACCGCTTCCATACAAAGCAAAGGGCTCCAGGTTAAGTATTTTTGGCAGTTAACAGCCCCCTTCAGCTAGCAGGCTGCCGGGGTCGCTGCGGCGTATCCGGGTGGCTCGCGCTGACCGTTACTCCTGACTGAAACAACCGGAAAACAAAAAATCACGTATTGCGAATAAACGTTTTTAGGCACAGTTAGTCACGTTATTTTCACGAACACAATGAGTGGCACTGTGTGCAGAATTAATTAAATGCGATGTAAAGTGGGAATTTATTCTGGCACAGCGTCAGACAGCTAAAGCGACAGACGCTGAAGCTCAAACTGTTTTCCCACCAAACGCTGCAGCGTGTTGAACTGGCAACTTCCACAGACAACATCTTTCAGCATGCACATCAGTGCAAACAGTTCAGGGCCACATCTGGGGTTCTGTTTCATAAACGATGTCCTGTATTACACAAAACCAGTTGCTATTTTGATCACTCAAGCTTTAATAATGGGTTTTTCTTGGAAATGTCATGTCATGTAATAATGTTTATTTTTTATGACCTATAGCATGAATCAATGTCACAAAACACAATATTGCTAATCTAATGTGCATCTAAGTATGCTATCTAAGTGTGCAAAACCCATCCCTGCATGGGTTTTTGACGCAAAACTGAAGAATTTGAACCACAAAAATGCAAACAAAAAAGTATTCTTTGGCTTCAAAATCTCAATTCTGAAACTTCTCGTTGCTTCCTATGGTAAACTGATCATTTGTGGCAAAACATGAAATTTGAACTTTGCATCTCTAAATTTGTCCCCCCAGGTTTCTTGGACATTTTGAGGTACATGGTTTCAACCATGACATTTACTAACAAATAGCTGACAGATGAATTGACAACACTTTCATAACCAGTACATATTTAATAAATGTCTTGTTGACACTGTTATTTCTACTCAGGCAAGTACTCCATGTGGTGACTGGTCATTAAAAAGCCTGCAAAATACTGTATAATTATGATTGTTTAATAAATAGGATACTTAAACAGCTGCTTGAAGTTAGGCTACATCTGTATACAAGTATATACTAAATTTAAACCATATATACTGCATATAGAGAGGGACTTAAACGAATTCAAAGTGACTGTGGTGATATATTTAATTAACTGTTTTATATAAGTTATAATAGCTATATGGCTATATTAGTTTTCAGACGTTGGCTACAACTCAACCTTTTGTAAATCTCCTGTAAGCGTTTTATAGACTAACTTATGGTTGCAGATGTGTAATGTAACAATTAGTGCTGCAGAGAAATGAATTATTTCAACTATTATTGCTTCACTTAACAACGCTGCCCTTTGAGTAGACATTAAATTGGGCTAGATTATTTTAAAACGCGGGCAAACATATGCTCTAAGCACAGAGTTAGTACTGTATCTTTAATCATCGAAGGTCACACTCGGATAATGAGCTTTAGAAAGTTACAGCAGATTTGATATTTACATGTGGTTAAATCTCCATGTTCTTTCAGTTCGGTGTCGGTGTTGCGTCTGCCTTTGCACTGTGTTAAACACGATTATGGGTTGTACGGGATGGGATGTGGAGCTTTCCCAGCCCAACCACGACGAGAGCATAACGCATATTTGTCTTGTCGGGTGCAGCAGCAGCAGCAGCAGCAGCA
>JAUBNQ010000013.1:10345305-10359994 GCA_032353495.1 Ctenopoma kingsleyae
GCTTTCCCAGCCCAACCACGACGAGAGCATAACGCATATTTGTCTTGTCGGGTGCAGCAGCAGCAGCAGCAGCAGCATCCTCTCTAAGGCTGTTTCAGCACAGTCAGTCAGATCGCCTCAACCCGCGAAGGATGCTGTAGGATGCTGCTGCTGGAGGATCCAGACAAAGAGTATGAGCCGTTCTGCTGAAAGTCTTTCAACGAAATGAACCAAACTGTGGTTTAGAGTCGGACCAGCGGGAAATAGACATTGAAAGAACAAAGCTGATAACTCTCGTTGATTGCCTCAGTTTTAACTTGATACCGGAGCATGGGAGTCGTCGGCGCGGATGCGGCTACACACCGGCTTCAGAAGTTGGACAGCCAAACATTATAATATCATGACTTTTGCCTGTGGACAAGATTTCCAGCCCAGTGCAGACGGCGTGCAGTATTTGAGAAATCAAAAGGTAAACTTGTCCTTTTTTCCAGATGATGTCTTTCGGGGGTGCTATGTGATCAACATGTGGCACTGAAATAATCACCTTTTGACCATTGGAGGCATGGAGGAAGACTGATTCCTGAAGAACCCGTGAGAGCTACGTATTGTTCACAGTAATGAATGAAGACACTATCGTGATATAATGGATGATAGATCCAATAAGCTCATCTTGGTCCCTGTTTTAGCTGTCCTTTTTGTTATGATAGGTTACCAGTACATTTGTCCTGCTGGCAGCAATTCGTGCCACTTTAAGACTGGGGAGAAATTAAGGGGGGTAAGCCTACTTTCCACCCCGTACCACGACAGCGATGACTTCTACAAAGATCAAGACCTGGAGGACGATAGTCCTCCAAAACTGCCGTCAAAATTCAACTTCACGGAAAGAGACCTTGACAGACACGTGGAGTTCAACATCAAAGAGGACGACGTGATAGTGTTTCTGCACATCCAGAAGACTGGGGGAACCACTTTCGGGAGACACTTGGTGAGGAATATTCGCTTGGAGCAACCGTGCGACTGCAAGCCTGGACAGAAGAAATGCACATGTCACCGACCAGGAAAAGAGGAGTCCTGGCTCTTCTCCCGGTTCTCGACTGGCTGGAGCTGCGGACTTCATGCAGACTGGACCGAGCTAACGAACTGTGTACCTGTCATTATGGATAAGAAGGAGGCCCAGAGGAATAAAAGGTACATGCTGTCCATGTGTGCGTGTGTGTGCGTGTGTTATGAACAGGTAAATGTCATACATGACACATACCTTGTGGCCTACAATCCGTCCTATAGCCTATACTTAACTATAGTCAATCAGAAACAATAGAAATACAATATAATACAGTGCATATAACTCTTTCTGCATCTTTGGTCTTTGTGTCTTGAAGTGTCAGAGTTCCACTGATGCTCTCTTGTTGTCTTGCAGAATCAATTCACTACTGTTGTGCTGCAAAGTTTTTAGATGTGAGGTTTTCTTATCTCGGGGGTTTGCTTAGTAACTCAAGTTGTACAGTTAATTTTATATGCATTATTTCTACAGTTGCTTTTGCTGTAATGGCAGAAGGAAACACGTGTTTAATTGGTTAATTTAGCAGAGATACAATATAATAATAAAGGGTGCACAGTGTAATGAACTTGTCACCACATGAGTGATATGTGTTGGTGCAAATCTTTGAGTGTAACAGAGTGAGTTGTTTTTTCTTCACAGTTTCTACTGTTCATTAAACTATTACACTGAATATTGATTAGTCAGTTATATATCCCAAAAGATACTTCCATAAAAACACATACAAACAAATGTCTTGTCACACATGCTGGCATTTGAACTGCAGCTCCAACTGCAATTTCCTTCTCTGTTTTGCAAATACAGAGAAGCACATGAGCACATGATTTATTTCTACTGTGCCAAGTGTTTCCTTTACTCAGGAAAGTGCTCACTAGATTTGACAGCTCTTCATTTCACAGCTGCAGCATCTATTCTGCACTTACATTCCTCTCACCCCTTGTTCTTTAGTGGCCTCCTGCAGCATCTATTCTGAGATTGTTCTGACTCGACCAAGACTGTTGGCAGACACTTTATGTTAGACCCCCTCACTACCTGTCCACTAAGCGCAGCACATCCACTGAGATGACTAATAGCATTATGCAGATTTCATCTCCATAATCAGTATATGTATGAGCAATGCCTTAATTACCATATCATTAATTGTACAAAGTCAAAAGAAAACACATACTTGCATGGTAAAGTATGTAATAAAGACGTAATAATCCCCTTGTTACAAAAATTGTTACTCCACCCAAGGGTACGATTGAGAATTTCAATCTTAAATCACTGCCAAATTCAGATGGTATGCCCTTGTTTTGCGGCTGAGAGCCTCTCATATTGAGTGGCCGGCTTCCACAGTCCCAACCATTCACCTTGCAAGGTACTGAGATGGCAGTGAGGGGGGCCAAGGCGGGCTGCCATGCTCCATGCATGGCACTGCATGGCCTTTTGAGCCGGGCAGGGCTCACTGCTTGGTGAACCGGCCGTGCAGCACACAAAAGGTTAGGAGTGTCAGACTGGATCACTGTGCGTGTCCTGCAGCGTGGCTCCTCTGGAGTGTGCTGTCAGTCAGGAAAGAAGTGGAGCAGGCGGGCTGACTCTTTGCAGGGGCTTTTTCGAGAAACATACCTCTAAGTGCTGTCCTCTTAAGTTGCTTTGTGGAGAGCATCATGATATTACCATTGTCTGCAGGAGGAATATGGCTTGTCGAGTGGGTTGTTTTCCTTTCAGGTGATTTCAAAAGGCCTGTACAGAGGAGAGCTGCAAGAATTAATTCTGACTGTAATAGTTCATTATATAACTGCTTGATCTAGAGTAGCTATGGTACGTATACTCAATATGACACTGGGTCACAAAACAAGGAGCTGATTTTCAAAATGTGTGCGTACCAAACCATAAAGCAAGGTCTGAGTAAATCGTGTCTTCAGAAGTACTTTGCACACATAGTAAAAGAGCTCTGCAGTTTAAATATCTGTAGTGGACTATATTCATCTGTATTATATGTATTTCTTTCTTTCTTTCTGTATTTCTTGCACATTCATCTTGAAGTCGTTACACAGCATGCATAATAGTCTTTCATTTTTTTCTGTAGATTTTCAGATTTAACTGCTGTGTGTAAGTTAAATGCAATATGCTTCTGTTTAGATGTGTATTTTTTCTGTTTTATCCTCTGCATGTGTATAGCTTAGTGTTATGTTAGTGTATATCTATCTACAAGGTTGTAGGTCAGTATCAGAGAAATATTTCAAGTTGCCTTCCACTGAATTGAAAATGGGTTTATTCAGTTCCTCACTGGATTATTTTCTATCTGTGTGCAGTCAGAACATCTGTCACTGAGGTTTCAAAGTAACAACATATCTTTTTTGTTTCGGCTGCAGGTTTAAGGTGAGGAAATTTTATTATCAAACATATAGCCTGAAGTCTCTAGTGAAATATACAGGATACACAAGTGTATTAGACGTGATGTTTAAATTTAAAAGTCACATAATTGTATATAATCAAATGCCAGCAATAAATGTACCCTGCAGATGGAAATACTGAACATGTTGATGGAAGTGTTTAACAAGTGGAAAGTGGAGTTTTTAATTAAATCATCTAATATGATGAAATTTTTATTTAAACATTTATTAATGTACATCTGATGCAAAGCTAGGCCATCTTGTTAGTGATGTATCCAGGGGAGGGTGTTTCAGGTCTTTCAACATCATACACTCCCGCCCTGGAGACACAGATGATGTTGATCAAACCTCAGCTACTGCTCATGATCCAGTCTCTTTATCCAGAGCCACCTGGAGGCCTTTCTGCCACCTGTGTGTTGTTAGTGATGACTCTCCTCCTCCTTTGCCCTATAATGCCGAATGCAGTGGAAGCCCCGCAGAGGGAGTGTCCTGCAAAGCCTCTGCACCCTACTTCAACCAAGACACACTTTTTCATTCGTTTTTCTTTTTTTCATTCGCAGTCACTGACCAGACGCTCATATCTCTTCTTTTTGTGCTCAAAGTCTTCATTCACTCCTCCCATAGTTCTGTTAGTTCCATTCATTAGAAGAAGAGTGACGACATATCCATTGACTCTGGACTCTTGTAATAAAAGAGTCTCTTCTAATAGAAGAGGGTTTTTTTTTTCAACAATGGCAGACCATGGAGATTCAAATAGTACCAAATACTGTGAACTAGTAGTAATGGTGCTGTTAAACTAGGAGTTTTTAACACATTTTTCCCTAAGGTAACAAGTTGAAATCAGCTAGGATTATGACATCTGTTATATTTGTGACTTAGCAATAATTCTTGCAGGATACTGACAGTACGTTTTACAGAATTTTAGCTCATTACCATCCAGAAAATTAACAGATTAAGATGTTAAGATGCTAGTTAACTAGTGTTTGCTAGCAGCAATAGCATTGCAGACAGACTCTTTGGTGGTCTTCAGTACTTGATGTGTTGTTGTTGCAGTGCTTCTGCCAAGCTCCAGCAATGGAGGTGGGATGGCTGCAGAACATCAAAAACTAAGCCACATCTTCCATGTAAACATGAAGCCACTCAACCAGAACTCATAACCATTTGTGTGCATGCACATTATCATTATCAGACCAAAATAAAAAGAGTCTGCTTCTTCAGTTGAGGTGACATAGACATTTATGTGACAGTCCAGAGAGTGAGCTTGGTTTGTTTTTAAAGTAGTGTAAATGCTATTATGTCCTGTTGAAAACTAAATTTGACAAAACAGGCTCAAATACATGCAGCTGACACAGATTTTGAGCTGTATAAAGGCCCTGAACATCCACACAGAGATGTAAACCATATTCAGAGCAATCTAATATAATTTTGTTTAAGTGGACAGTGACGCTTTTCATTTTATCTTAGTTCCTTCCTTGTTACTGTGCCCTCATGGTAATTG
This sequence comes from Ctenopoma kingsleyae, assembly GCA_032353495.1. Taxonomy (NCBI): domain Eukaryota; kingdom Metazoa; phylum Chordata; class Actinopteri; order Anabantiformes; family Anabantidae; genus Ctenopoma; species Ctenopoma kingsleyae. Next base: position 10,350,218 of record JAUBNQ010000013.1, read on the forward strand.
TATGCATTGAGTATGTTACATATCAACAAACTCAAACCCAGTTTGTGTAGTTGAGTGTTGAATCCTCAAAGACAAAAATCAATGATCAAAAGTAGGGCAGCCGCACTTGACTTAAATTGTTTATTCATGCATAGCACAGACATTTCAGGCAGTCACCTTTCCTTTACGCACAAGCTAGAAACAGTGTTACAACCAAGAACACAGTGAGCTTAAATGCTTGGATTTGTGAACCCAAATATTCCATTGGGAAGCATGAAGTAATCAGATTTATACCTAGGGATGCTTGTCCTTTCTGGTATGAGTCGTATTTGGAATATGAGCCTTCTTATTGGTTACATTGATGAGTATATTATATTGTACAACTCACCTGTGCACTGTAAAAGAAAATCATAAAAAAAGGTAAAGTGGCAGCAAAGTTGCCAAATAGTTAAAAAAAAACAAAAAAAAAAACAAGAAAATATTGCAAAATAAACTTGGTTTCTTCAATTTTCATAATTTAAATTATGGTCAACTGTTGCCTTTTTTAATAAAATTATTACATCTATTAGTGGCATATAACAGTCAACATACACATTTCTTCAATTAAAACAAAGATAAGTGATTTAAATTTACTCTGCCATTTGTTAAATTACATTATGTATGTAAACTCACACTATATCTTACTTTATATGCATGTCGTATATAGCGTGTCACTTTATATACGACACACTGTATGTTACTTTATATGCATGTCGTATATAAAGTGACAAGCTATGTTTCATTTGTGAGGAAAACTTTAAGACTATTCTCTGCAACAGCACTTTATTGGCTAGACATGTAGAGCATCATACCGCAATAAACAATCTTGGGTTGAACAAGGAACAATACAACTGCCTAAATAACCAAGATAAAATGTGAAATTAAACCATGAACATGAAAATGTGACATAAAAAGCAAGCAGCAGTAAATTAATATCCATAGGTGCATCACTACACTACGCAGTGTTACTTCATGTCTCTCTATTGGAAAACACAATACTATTACAGTACTAAAACACAGAAAAGAAATCTAAAATTACATGCAGTTGTGATATGAAAATCTATAGTCTCAATATGTGAATTATTTCACTGTGCAGTGTATTTGTCCTCCACAACACAGTGTACACTTTATGTGCATCTTTGTAATTCGTTGTAATTCTGTTGAACATTTCTGTTAAAAACTAGTTTTTGACTTTTAGGTTTTGTTATGTGATTACTTTGTATTCATAGCAAATACAATGTTTCTAAACCAAAATATTCTGTATTTGTACAGGCATATACACTACTAGTCAAAAGTTTGGACACACATAGGCTTTACCATCTTCTCAATGAAAAGATGCATGTCTTCAGCTGTGTTACCATCATTGCAAAATGTTTTTTATAATGATCAGTTATCCTCTTAATTTAATAAACTTCCATTAGCAAACATAATGTGCTATTGGAAGACAGTACTAATGTTTGTTGATTATAGGCCTTTGTATGTTTATGTAAATATTCCTTTAAAAGACAGTTTCTACATACAACAGTCATTTTTAATATTAACAATGTCTACACTGTATTTCTGATTAGAATTTGATGTTAAAAAATCTGCTTCTATTTCAAAAACATAGTCATATTTGTATGTGTCCAAACTTTTGACTGGTAGTGTACATGTTGTAGAAAACGGTAAACAACTGTGTTTTTTACATATAAAAATGTTGCATTCAAAACCACTTAAAAACTGCAAATGTAAATGCAAAATGTAAAAAACTGTAGATCCTCATAATGGAGGTTTATATTTTTTAACTTTCATTTTACTGAACATCTATTTAAAAATCCAGATTTACAGTGTGCTTGGTTGTAACACTGTTGGTAGTTTGCACGTTCAAGAATATAGTGAATACTCAGAAAGTCTGTGCAATGCATGGATAAACAATTTAAGTGGAGTGCTGTTCTACCTTTGATCATTAATTTTATGCATATGCTGATGTCACAGTTTTTATCAATTATAAAATCATCATTAGGGGCTTTCGTGTTGCTTATGCATAATAAATGCTTGGTTCAGAAGTACAAAGAGACCAAAGTCTTTATACTTAACACAAGTTAAGAATGAATGCTCCGCAGTGCTAGCCTTTGATGAAACACAGAGAGGATTGTGCATATTGTGAAAGAATAACAGAGAATGTCCTCTAATTCTGGATATGGATCTTCAGATCCCATTGTCCTTTTTATGTTTTTTTTGGACTGTCTGAGAATGGTGTCTATAAAGTTGTATACTGTATAAACATAAGAAAAGAATGTGGTATTAGCTTAGAGTTTAAATGTTGGGAGTTATCTTCTTGAGTGGGATCATTCTTTATTCATCAGGCAGGTTACTTGGCTCTAATTAGTAACGACTGATTATTATTATTACTCATTCCAAAATAACTTTTTAAGGATGTGAAGCAGTTTGTTCTGTGGTACTGCAAGTCCTTTAAACGTCTTTATTACAGTATATTTTTCTTTTATCAAAATAATATTCACATCCCCTTCATTTCTACACATTCCCCCATTAGAAGTAATAGACTGTCATTACTTGCATGGGACTCTGATGGTATACCCTGATTCTCAGCTCAGTAACACTGTACATCATATTTTATTAATAATACGAGATGCAGAGAAAGCTGCAATTACTGCATGGTCATTACCACACAGCTCTGATCGCTGAACTGTGCATGTCTCACTCTGCTACCAGTGCATGAGATGCTGGCCATCTTTCTGAATCAGCATGTGAGAGGGAGTCATTACCAACCTGAGCCAAATGAACTTGAATGGAGAGAGTGGTTGTCTTTTACATTTTGCCAACACTGATGTGACACAGTATCTTGTCAGTTTGACTTCATGCATCTTATATTATTGTTGTTGCCAGATCTGGTAAGATATTATTGATGGTCTATGTGAGGCTAGAGAGAACAGCAGAAATTTGTTAAATATAGTAATACTGAATTGATAAATTCTGTTGTTGCGCTCTAGACTCTGAAGCCTTGTATTTAGTCAGAAAATGAAATTACACAACCTCAGTGAGACACAGTGAAGCACCAGGGTAACGGTCGCCCTCTGGACACAGATAAACCAGAGGGAGGAAAGTTGCGCAGATTTACAGTTCTGGTTGTATCGTTAGATGTAGGAGGCAAAGTGCTCATCCCGGCGATGGGATGTTTATTATGCGTTGAGCTGAGAGTGCCCTTGCAGGCCTTGGACTTTCAGGGCACCGAGATTGCTTTTCACATGTTATTAATTCAAGTCGTCATTGCTGCCAGGCCTGAGCAGTAATCCAGTTGGTTTGATAATTAAGTGTTACCTCTGCAGAAAGTGCAACAGCATATGTGAAGCACAAGTTCACCATCATGACAAAGAAAATGAAACAGTCTACGAAGTGTTTAGGTGTGACTGAAACTAGACCTAAAAAGTAAAAGAAGAGCTATTAAAAGAAACAGCTTTTAACAGTTTCCTTACAGGAGGTTTAAGACTAAAAAGAGAACATTTTCAAGTAAAGCCTACAAAGACTCCAGAATTACCATCAAAATAATAACCTGACTGATAATTATTTATACTTATTTAAGTATTTTCTCATTCTCATTCAAAATATCCAATTTCAAAATGTCTCTAATGTTTTCTTTAATGTTCAATGTTTTACAGTACTGATAGCAGGAGTTCACAAATATTCCAGTGGGGCAAGGGAGAGTTGAGGCTTAAGTTAACCTTAAGAGTACTGGTTAGGGCTCACTCATTTATACTTCATAAGGAATTTCATACTTCATAAGAGAATTCATACTTTATAAAACGCATGCAGTCACATGGGGAGGAGCAATGAAATAAAATTCCTTCTGCTATGTACTGTGGTGTCCATTCACTTCTTTTTGGGCTTTCCTTCATGTTGCCTCTTTAAGTACCATGTAAAACTGTGTGATATTATATCGTTTGTGCTATATTGTGATCATTCTTCCCTATGATAAAAAGTTGTCATAGTGTGATATTGATGAAATACTGTAGTTGCATGATGATTTGTTTGCATACACACCATAATGTGGCCACAGGCAATTGCTTATGAATACTTGTGAATATATGCTTCCTCTGTTGACTGGAAATAGTTCAGCAACAAATCAGATTTAAATCTCAGTCCTGTGATTTAGAGTTTTGTCAGATATCCTTTTAGTAAAGGGTGATATGACAGGAAACATGAATCTAATTTGTTCCTCCAATCCATGCACAAAGGCCACCATTATTTTGCTTACTACTGGTTCTCCCAACAACAAAAGAAGTAAACCCAGGAACAAAGTGATATTTTAGTATTTTCATATCATAATTTATCTAGTGTTAAAATGATCATGTTTTAGAGTGTACTTATGCAAAAATAGAGAAAATTCTATAGTGTGTACATATTCAAGCACCACTATACATATGCGGTATATTTCCATTAGATGTTTCTTCTATTGGGATGGGAGTGGTTTCCCAGTTCAAGTCAGAAATCTGCTGGTTGAGACATGATGTAACAGGGAGCCCTGAGTTGCCATTGCAATATTAGCATGTGGGAAAAATAAATGGCTTTGATTGTGCGTGAGTTTTTTTTTTTTTTTTCATTACCCATTTGGCGTGGGACTCTTTGAGATGTAGTATGGATGGAGCTTACTGTCTTCCTCTAAAAGCCACTCTAGGTAATGAAAGCTCTGCAGCTCTGCCAGAGCCGGCTTGCAGCTTCTCTGATGCTACTGTCAAATACTTGCTGGCCCGGCAAATATGAATCTCCAATTGTCTGATTGAGCTCTTGTAGTGTGATTAAAGTGGCTGCCCAGGATTCTCGTGCTCAGTTGTCTGGAAGCCAGCTTGTACATAAGACTCTCAGTGCCTATCAAGTATCCACCCCTTTTTACACTGATCAACAGAAAATACTTTCTCAAGTCAAAGAGAAAACAGATCTCCACAAAACAATCTAGTATTCACTCCCTTTAAAGTGACATCACCGGTGTAACTAACTGGTTTTAGACGTCACACAATTGGAGATGCAGTGAATGTAGATACTACTTTGTAGTACTTGACTTTAGATTACTAAATTGAGATATGTTTTCACTTTGACATGAAAAAGCTATTTAATGTTGATCATTGTAAAAATAATTGACCATGACTCAGAGTTGTTAAAAACCTCTAAGGGAGCAGAATACTTACTTTATCTGCACCTTAGATACAGTATGTCCTTGTTGTACTGTATGTTTTAGGCACTGCAATATAAACACTTTCAGTTTTGTCACCTAAGTCAATGACAGTGTGAAGATTCTGCTGTTTTCCTAATCTCATGTGCTCCCTGTGCTATTTCCGACCTGTGTGCCATCATGAACTCTTAGATCTCAGACATGCTGTCATGGAGCTAAACCCCTGCTTCCCAGTCAGCTTTTGATCAGCATGAGATCACACCATAGACTGAAGTGAAAAGAGGAGAAGCAATGCACCTCTTACTGATCTGGTTAAATGTAGTCATCAGTGTAATGAGAGTGAGTCAGCTGGTGCAGAGATTCAGAGATTCTATGTTTAATGTTCCCATGTGGCCTGTTTGGTGGCTGAGCTGTGCAAGTGCTATCAGAGGAGCAATTAACTTTGGCTCTGTTTCTCTCTAATTGACAAAGGAACATTCAAATTCTGTACTATAAACAGTACATAAAAAAAGTAATTGTGCAAAACTTCAAGATTTTTTCCATAAATTCTTTAGTGTTTGCTGTGAAGGACTTGCCTGATCAGCAAGTTAATAACTATTGCTTGGTAGACTGTTTATACTGCTGCTACAGCGTTTTGTGCTGTCTTACTAAAATGTTGAACTTTTGACTGGATCTTTTAACCAAATGAGCCTTCAGTGCCAGTAGTTTTTCAATGCACGACAGTATAACGTAAGAAAATGTATGATTTGTGTTGTAATTAGAGCTTATATTTTGGTACATCCAGTAGCATGACAGTTTTCAGTTTTCAGTAATCATATAAATATGTCAGACCTGGTTAGTGTCATTGTTAATTCAAGGATAAATTTCCTTATTTCCTTGCTCTCATGCGCGTGTGTGTGTGGGACATTCATTCTTTCCTTGACAGATTGACATATCAAACACTAACATGGAAAATTCCAGCACATGTACACTGGTGTATTATTTCTCAATTGATACCTGTAAGGTCTGACGAAGAGAGCATGCCAGGAATAACCACCTCTGGAGATGATTTATTATAACAGCCTGTAGAAAGGTCATCTGTCCTTATCTGGGGCGAGCCAGTGACAGGTAAGTTATACTGTGGGGAGGCTGTTCCCCAATTTGGATTCAGGGTTGACGGAGCACCTGGCACACTTTAAAGTGTAAGCACAAGTAGAGTCACCTTCATATGGACTAATCTTCTGCTGCATGAGTATACAAACCCCCTGTCTTCTGGCAGCATAAGGTTCTCTGTCTTTTGATGTTCTAATGGTTTGTGCTGGCTGGCGATTTGGGGGAACGAGTAAAAATTAAGCAGAGCGCTTCAGAGTAAACTCGCTGCAGCACAAGCCTGTGTTGAGGTGTGCTTCTAAGATACACCAAACTCAGTCACAAAATTTTGTGGCAAGAACATAAAATGTGTTCAATTAATAAAATCTTTACTGCTGGTGTCATCTGCATCTTCTCTGTGCTGTGGCATCAGTCAGACTTGCTGTGAGAGAGATTTGAATAATCTCTGTGAACAGATTGCAGTCCAGATTGCCTTTTAAATTCCTGCATTTATAAATAGGTGCTTGTTCCTGTTTATTTTGCAATATCATTATAGATATTTGATCTGCAGCGCACGTAATTAAGGACAGATACTTGTTTTCATTAATGTTTCATATATAACTTAATATTGAAACATAAATAAACAATACTACCTGTTAATTACAAAACAAACAACTCTGTTTTTATGATAAGTATAAAGGCAAAAAGATGTTTTTTGTGACTGAGCAATAGTTCATTTCATACAGGAAAATAATTTCCCTCTTTAGATCAATTTCTGCTCACACCCACCAAAAATATTACAGTATAAATGGGATCCCAGGCCACAGTATAATGCTCATGTATTGAAAATCTGTCCTAACAACAGTGCAGCTCTAGAGAGTAGAGTAACATCTTGCGGCATCACAGAGCGCTGGTGTGGAACAAATAGCATAATGTCCCAGCACGTGTTGTGATACAGCACATCAACCTCATCATAGGAATCTGATGTCCCAGTCAGTCCTCTCGAGGTGCCAGATGAATGACTGCAAAACAGAGCTTTAAATCCCACTCACAAATCCAGGGATCAGTTAACTCCTCATCAGTCCCCATCCTGCAAGAGAAAGTGGACTTTGCTTCATTCATCATTCTGTGTAAGCCTCTCCTCTCATGTTTGGAATCTGAGCTGTGACTTTATTTACTTTCTCTTTGAGGTTGATGAGAGGAAATTGCCGTCACTGCCGTCATTTGCCTTACTTGCAATACCATGAATGTCTGAATCATAATAACTTATTGGGGAAGGAAGAATATTAAGTGCTTCTTTTTAAACACAACACATGAATTATCAACAATGCCATCAAGAAGCAGGTTTTGGCTTTGTTGAATATTTTAAGGTGGGGAATAAAGCCATACATATTAATGTGATATGACATAAATTAGAATTGATTCAAGTTCTCACATACCTATAAAAGCAGCTATTATTAAAAACGCCTATTTGGGAGTGTTGTGAGCTTTCGGCACCAACATGCAAAGATGTTGCAGGATTGTTTCAGGCCTGGGAAAGCAATGCAGGATGCCAACATGACTAATGGGCCTAACCTGGGTCTTTTATCGACTTGCACAGAAATACTCAGGGATTGATTTGACTGCTTATGCTGCTGCCATAATCTCTCCTCCAATGATATGTTTTCATGGCTATTTGTAAAACTGCTGCCGCAGCCTTTTTTAAATGTCGGCCGTAATCTCAAATCCGATCACATACACTGCTCAGTGAGGAGCCATGTGTCGAGTTACTCTTTTAAATTCAAGTCATTGGGTCACCTCTGCATTGAGAAGAGGCGGTTGTATTTGTTCTCTGGATGTTTAGATGGTAGTTTATAGGATTAAGTATTTAATTGTTTTTACACAAAAAATGAATTACAAATGATACATTTAAAATTTCCTGTGTAACGTAACTTGATTGATTGATTAACCTTTTGGTATCTATTTGAAAACAGGAGAGCACCATTACAAAACACACGGACAAAAAGGCCTTAGAAAAACAAGTATGCACATTTCTGAATTGTCAAAGTCCCACTGTAATGACACTGCACTGATTTCTGATAGTTTTTTTTAAATTCTCTTTTATTTATCTAATGAAATCACTCGGCATTCAGAAGGTTTTTAAGTTTATGTTCCTAAAATATGATGTGCAAACTATGTATACCTTTTTATTGCATACTGTGTAGTTGTAAGCAAACAGTGTGTGCTTGATCCATTTGTATTTATTGTCTCTCAAAGTGAATCCTACAGCCATCTCTGCTCTCCAAAGGCGAGAAAAGAAAGAGCTGAGCTCCAAGCAGCTGCTCTAGCACAAGACTGTGGCATTTCCATGCAGATGATTGATTCAGGTGCGGGGAGAAAAGAGAGGAGGTATCAGGCTTTGGGCTGTGTCCGTTAATCACACTGTATTACCACACAGGAGGCATTTATCACCAAACACCAAAGGCTTCAGTCCACGGGGGAACACTGAAACCAATCTCATCGCTTACACGCAATCCATCCAGGTCTACGAAAAGCAGCACTGTTGAGTGCTACCACATCCATTTTCTCTGTAAGAGCAGGATGTTCCCCTGAAAAACTAAGAGGAAAAGAACAGAGAGAAAAAGAGGGGTTTGAAACCCTTGGAAACCCCTTAGTTGTATTTTTTTACCTGATTCAATGTCACAGCCTGGTATGGTGTGGGAGTCACAGCAGGTGCACACATACAAGCACAAGCATCTAGCTAAGTGTTAATGTGATATACTGTACTGAAGGTTTGGTTCAGGTACAGGCAAGATGATGAAATCCATTTCAGGTTGTCTTTCATTACTCTAACTGTAAACAGTAGAAATACAGTGTTCACGAATGTGTCCTTATTTGACTGGCCTTAACCCATGAAAAAATGTTCAGGCACATTAAAATTTGCCACATTGAAAGAGGTCATTTTTTCCAGAATACACACAGACTTTCTAAACTCTCCCCCACAGCTTAACATAATATTCTTCCTGAATACTGACCCCCAGGATCCTCATGTACATGCTACACTCACACCCTCTAACATCTGACATTAGCAATGATAATGGTTTTCCCAGTGGGGGGGTTGTGTTTAAAGGCTGTGAAATAATGTGCCTTGGCATAGCATGGCTCTCCTTTTTCTTTTGAAAGCTAAAGTAAAAGCTTATTATATCCTAAAGACTACAATTATTGAAGAGATGTTAAGACTTCAATTTCAATGCCTATGGAAATTCTTTTTTTTTTTTTTACAAAATTGTTATATAATATGCCATTTTTGATTGGTTAAAACATTCAAATCCAGTGTTACACCAATTTTGGGTACCTTTAAGTTTGTATTGCTTGATGTTGGCTTACATCTTTATCTTTGATTACATGTTGGTGTGATTTGGTGTTGAGGCTGCTGGTTCCTCTCAGACGGATCCATAAGGTTAATGAATTTTCTCCATAGTCCGTTAATTGCTTTCACTTCATGTCTGTTGTCTTCTTTGCATGTAATCAGTTGTTGTTGTTGTTGT
>JAUBNQ010000013.1:10369855-10388849 GCA_032353495.1 Ctenopoma kingsleyae
GTGATGGACAGGTTGACAGATGAGATCAGGCAGGAGTCTCCATGGAATATGATGTTTGCAGACGACATTGTGATCTGCAGTAAGAGTAGGGAGCAGGTAGAAGAGAGACTGGAGAGTTTTGGAGGCGGTGGCACTAACAAAGAGACAGGAGGCTGAGTTAGAGGTGGCAGAGCTGAAGATGTTAAGATTTTCATTGGGAGCGACCAGGAATTAGAAATGAATACATCAGAGGGACAGATCATGTTGAGCAGTTTGGAGACAAAGTTAGAGAGGCAAGGTTGAGATGATGTGGACATTTACAGAGGAGGGGTAGTGAATATATTGAACAAAGGATGTTGAGTATGGAGCTGCCAGGCAGGAGGAAAAGAGGACAGGGTGAGATGGATAAGCTGTGGCGACCCCTAAAAGGAGAAGCCGAAAGAAGAAGAAGAAGAAGAAGTAACAGGTTAGGGTATGAGGAGCATCCACCAAAGCAAAGGTTGGTCATGGCTCATTACCTTGAGGTAAACTTCGTGAGAGACAATTGTTAGTTGAAATTCCCAACACAAGATTGCAATGAATTTAAGTCTTTCACTATCTACATTACATAATGCTGTGAAAACATTCAGGGTGGAAATCACTGTTGAATGACCTTCGAGCTCTTGCACAAGAAACCATCATGAATACAGCTACATGAGCTACATGAGCTCCAGAGCAGCCTTGTTCTGAGTTCACGTTTCAGCTTGTCTTTGGGAAAACAGATGTGCTCTCTGTGTCAAAGACTGGCCATCCAGACTACTGCAAAAGGTGCAAAAGACATTGTCTGTGATGATCTCTGTGGCAGTGACTAACATATCTGTGAAGGTACCATTGACGTATATTGGGATTTTAAAAAGACATATGCTCCCATCAAAACAACATCTTTCTCTTGTAAGTCTGTGGATATTTCCCTAGTACAATGCCTCATTCTGCACACAGAGTGCATGCGCTTGACTGCAGTCTAGATCTATCTCCTTTTGAAAATGTATGGTGCATCATGAAAAAGAGAATCAGACAACGACAACTACAGTCTGTTGAGCAGCTGAAGTCTTGTATGCAGCATGAAGGGGGGCAAATATTTCATTTGCAAGACTGCAACAATGCAGTTCCTAAATTATTAAAAACAGTAAATAGAAGAAAGATAATGGAACACAGTAGTAAACATGCATCTGTCCCAGCTTTTCTTATAGTGTGTTGCAGCAATCAAATTCTAAATTTGCTTATATTTACACAATACAATTAAGTACTACTAATGTACTAACATGAGTTTAATCAACATTTCACAGATTTAACTGAGTTTCTATTAAATTTTAGAAGGTAATTTTCTGGAAATACGGGTTGTAATAAACATGAAACAAATGACAATATGAAAATGTGACTATCTCAAAAGCATTGTGCATTGTAATGAACTGAATAATCACATCAATCTGCAGACGCACCTTAGGCTTACCAAGGTTTCCATCAGGAGTTGGCAGCCGTGCCTTTGCTAGCTTTTCGGGGACCATGCGAGATCATGTTGGGGGTGGCCCCTGTTTTGAATCGATATGAGGAGTTTAAACTCTTTGATGATCTGTGGCAATGCATCACAGTAGGCAGAGTGGGCTTGGCCCATTTTGGTGCCCTAGGTGAGGTTACAACTTGGCGCCCAGTGATCAATCGCCCATAATTGCCTATAATTGCGCACACGTAAATTTACCTGTTATTGTGAAGTCAAACATGCAGCTGCAGCAGACAGAGACCTGACGCGTTCAACACAAGAATAATTATTATCTAGTTGTGATCAATGTTAATAATAATAAGTAAGTAAACTTAAAAAAACAAGCTCAAAAACCTGCAACTGATGATATTTTCAAGCGACTATTTTGGGGTCTTTCAGCTGCGCCACCTCCAGCGAGTGCATACAAATGCACTGTTTTAAAGCAATCGTATTATCATCATGACAATTATTGTTTTTAATGTCAATGAAGCCACACAGGAATGATCAAATGAAAAAAAAAAAAATCAAGTTATCGGCTTGGCAAAGCCAGGTTGTGAACTCAGGACACTGGCATGTCAAAGCAATTCCTTACCAAATGAGCTATCAAGGACAATACTGCTGCAGTGGACATGCCTGGTGGTGCAAATCAAAGTTAACACACTGGCGCAGCTGTTTCAGCAATAATATTAAAGACACCTCCCAATGGCATAAAGACATTTCTTTCAACATTACAGAGCAAATATAATCTGAGAAATACTTTAATTACATTTAATTCTACAAAAATATTTTGGGCCTAAACCAGTAGCTTGGGGGCCCCCTATTGGCCGCGGGACCCTATACATCTGCAGAAATGGTTCTGGTTGGCAGAGACCAAAAACAGAGATAATAAAGAATGATTATTGGACTTATATTCATCATGTAACTACAGTTAGTCAATCTGAGGGGTTTGTGATGTTTAGAAAAAATGATAGCCCTTCTTTTCCAGTGATCCTCTATGGGAAGAGTGCTTTTTGGGCCACTGTGTGTCTTGGGTTCAGTGCGGAAGTTGCAGTAATTGCAAAAATTGCTTCACTCCCCAGAGCTCATCATGAGGACTTGCTACAAACACCTTAGACATTTTCTTGTTCTTTGATGCCAAATGTGTAAATAACCAAATATTATACATAACTTGTTTCCTCTGCCCCAAGTGGCTAAACCACCAAGTATTAATCCTGTACTCTAATTGAAACTGTAATATCCAGTTCTAATGCAAATAATGTATACATTAATAAAGCCGTGACACAGAGAGAACTGTTGTTCTGTGACAAAGTACACTTTAATGAACCATGACAGGTGTGAAGGTTGTAATTATGTAATTATTAACTCTATTGCAAAAGAAAGTTAAAATAAATTATGCATTTAGGATGAGTAAAATGAAAGACCCTTCTCTGGTTTCCCAAAAAACTCACCATTACCATGAGTGATAAAAAACTTAGAATACACTTCCCCTTTTACTGATCTCCTTCCCTCATACTTTCCATACAGTCCCCTTTATGCTGCCAGCAAATAATCCAACAATTTTCTTCTGATCTGATTAATGTTAGATGTCATTTTGCAGCTCGGTGCTTTAATGACAGTGTAAGTTGGAGCTGCATCACACGGTATAAGAACAGAGAGGAGAATCCGAAACCTGGCAACTGTTCACAGTCAGATCTGTGATACTGAGATAAGATCAATACTGGGTATAAATTGTTGAGTCAGAAAATACCAATACAAATAGTGTGAAATCTCTGTGTTGTGATTATCCTGACCATTAATCTGCCTTTTGTTTGTATTGTATTTTTGAGTTTTCCACTGTAGCTCACTCTGTTCCCATTCAGAGTGTATTGAGCTCTACAGAGGGACCAATGGACCAAATCCAGGTTGCTGAACATAGGCAGGGGTTGTTTTCCTGGACTAGTTTAGCTCCTACCCAGCTAGCTATGATAGGGTCCCTGTGGATCAGAAGAAACCAAAACTAATTTTTTCCACTTCACAAACAGGGTGCCGAAACAGCAGAACATTTTGAGTTGGTTCAGTCAGTATGCACTAATAATGCCAGAGCTTAGAAATATTGAACACACAGAGCAGCAGAATTGCAGCATCAGTGAATATTCATCTGTAATACATAATGATCTCTTTGTGCTACATCTGGTGAATGTGTTTTATTTTGCTCAGCTCTCTGGCTCTAAGGCCCAGTTTTGACTGTACAGTGCTGCAGAGCTTGTAAGCCAAGCTGGTGAAATCCTCTACACAGAGCTCTCCCCAGACCCAATCAGCACTGGTCTCGTCTGTAGTGGTGGGGGTTTGTGGCAGCAGCATATCAGCAATGGGCATTTAATATCACCTCGGCAGAGTCACATAATCCAGTTTATGGCCAAAAAAAAGAATAAAAATGTTAATTCAACCACAGCCAAATAATCCCCTGAAATAACAAGCTTAAAAGCTAAAACCCTCCATAATTTTATCTAGAATCTTCCATACACTCACACCACAATGACATCAAAGCAGGACAGGAAATGCATGGCTAACAAATCAATAGACAGAAGAGTCGCATTAAGGCTTAATTTGTGGCAAAGTGGAGCTTTCGGAAAGCTGTGGGGTTCAGCTAATACAGAGAGAGAATCAGAGATCTCCAGTCTGCTGTGCTACTCATCCCATTGTGGTCTGAGCTTTGATGCTGTACGTCCGAGAAAAAGTAGATTTACACTTCAACTGTTCCTGTCTCCTTTCCTTTCCATATATACTGCAAGCATTAGGAAAAGGAAACAGCACAGTACACAGGAGAAAAAAGAGATAAATTATCATTTATTCTGGTTTTTGTTGGCCAACATAAAAGGTCAGGTCTGTCTCCTAGAAATTATGTTAATATAGTACTAATTAGACAGTTCAGTGTTAGCTATACTTTATTATTAATTGGCAAATCTTATCATGCATAGCCAGACAGTAACCTTACAATTATTATTATTATTTTTTTGATATTTGTTTTCTTGCCAGAAGTTATATAATGAGATCGACACCACTCTTACATTCATCTGGTAGGAAAAAAGCCATACAACGTGAATAGAACAGATTAAACGAACAAGAAATATTGTGCCAATTACCTTTGGAAACAATCAGGCTGATTCATGTTAAGGTTGTTAAGGTAAGCTAACCAGCTGTTACAGTGGCTGTAGCTTTATATTTACTTAGCATATGCTTAACTTATATTGTGTGGTGTCAATCTTTTACCCAATGAAAACTATTCCTTTAAACAAATTCATAAACATGCTATAAAGAGCTTTGCTGATATGAGTTGGTATAGTGGAGAACTAAATGAAGTTCAGTGGATACATCAATATTTCATCAGTGCTCCTTCAAAAATATTTGCTGTTAAAGCAAAAGATTCTAAGCAAAAGAATGAAAATGTAGAATATGTGGAGATATTTCATGGATTATTTTTCAGAATGTGTCAGTGGTTGTGTTGAGATCCCAGTGTTTTGTGGAGAGAGATGCAAAACAATGCAGCATGGTGTCCATGTGGTAATTAGCGTTAGAAGGCTGTAACCCTGTCTAACTCAAGGACACTGCACTCTGATCTCCACCTGTACAAACACCTCCATCCCTCTCTGAATATTACCTGAGGGACTGTGTTGTGAAATAGAGATTCATTCTTTGATTTTTCTCCGAATGCCACATCAGTCCATATTGGCTCTGTTTCTGTGTAAGCATGGCAGCACAGAGGAAATGAGTGATACGTTACAGCAGGTAATTTCATCCTTCACTACAGCCCTCTTTGCTTTATATACATATTCAAGGAACATGCTTAAATTGCTTTTGAGGATGAAAACGGGAAAATTGAGAGAGATAGTGCAAGATTAATGTGTAGAAATTCATGCATTCTCATGAATCTGGTGACAACTGCTCTCTCCAGGAAAGATGTGGAAAGATATAGTATACAGCACATACATCAAAAGGGAGCTATCTGAATCTGTCTCATTTTGCATCAGGTCCTAGGAGAACTGCTCTAATAGGACTGAGTGTTCAGCTCTTTGAACTCCATGTAGTCTGAGGAGGAGATGGATTAGCTTGATGTTCAGTTATACAAGAAAACCTTGTCATCCTGCTACTGATCCGTGGCTGGCAAGGACCTCACATCCTCCCAGAGACTACAGTGGCAAATAGTGCAAGTAGTAATTGGTTAAGGAGCCCAGGTGCAGGGCAGGAGCAGGGTGAGGTGAAAAGAGGGGTGAACGTGGTAATAAGTCAAAGCTATTATTCCAGCCTCATTAATCCCTCTCCCCTGGTCCTGTGTAGTCAATTCAACAAAGAGTCAAACTGAAAAAGTCAACATCTTAATATAAAGAGTAAAAGTAAAGTTGACTAGAATTCACCACAATGGATTTAAATACAGGTTTGTTCCTAATGTGCCAAATTAATGTATTTAGCTGTTTATTAATGTATTATGACATGTACTATACTACAGTATTCTCCATGGTAAGACACGTACAATAACGGGATAAAATATCTTTAGAAAATAGTATTAAAATAGTATTTTACAGTCAACTTTGCCATTATTGCACTGCTGCACTGTTAAAAGGAACTCCACAATCTCAATCAGTGTGACTTAGACATTAGATTTGTATTGGCAAACTTTCCATCAGCATACTAACAGAAATACTCACATTCATTAAAGAATGGCATGTCAGAAGATAAATCATTGATATTATAAGCCTGATGCACCACTGTGCCGTTCGCTCACTGTAACAAAGTTGGGTTATTGTTGCCAAGCCAACTTACATTCACACACACACAAACACAGAAATCACAGCTGCATGTCTGTTCTCTCTGCTTCTATTTTTTGATTTACCACATGTAGCACAGCATCTACAGTATATCTCTTCAAATGTGACTTCATGTTGTTTATGGAATCAAACTTTGGTACCTCTGCACATTTTGACACAACATCAATGTGTTTTTCTTCATCGTGATAAAGCCTCAGAATACTGTCTACATGTGACTCCATTTGAAAACTTTGCACTCACTGTTGGCGCTTGTGTTAGATGTCTAAACCAGGCTGTCGTTGTGATAGTTCTGTGAAATGCAAACTGTGTCAAAACAATCAGACAGATTGAAGATTACAATTGAAGTTTTGATCCCTGCAATACTGTATTTGCTGGACAACAAAGTTGAAAATATACCTGAACAATGAAAATGATATATCTTTACATTTTCCTCTTCTGCGTTGCCTTGTACATATACGCACATATTCAAACCGTATATCATAGCACACAGGGTCATCTGCAATCCTCCTGAAAAAAACTTGATGCCCTGTCCAAGGGGAGTTTGGCCACGTACTTCTATCTCCTGCCCAGCTATAAACAAGATGACAGCTGGATTAGTGCATCCTGTTGAGATTAAGCCAGCAGCAGTTTCAGTGTTTATCCTCACTACTTCCATACAAAACTATTGCAAATTAATTACTGTAGCGAACCTTCATATAGTGTAGATCAGAAGTGCGAAAATGCATGCCCCAAAGTAAGCCACAGTGTGCACTTCCTGCTAAAACCACAGTGAAGCTGTTCATAATGTTATTGTGTATCCCATAGCGCCGAGCAGAGGGGAAATAGCCTTGAACATGACTTAATGTAAAGCTGGAATTGAGTCTTATGCAGATATTAAATATGCATTCATCCTGGCTCATCAGTCTCACTGCAATGTCACAAAGACAGAGCAATCTTCATTTCACCATGATGAACCTTAATAATTGAAACAGCAGTTATTTGAATCAATCTACCTTCTTTCTCTCTGAATTCAGCTCAAGGAAATGTGCTGTGACAGACATCACATATCTTGGTAACTGATAGCAAGGCTGAGTTATATTTGTAACATCAATAATACAGATAGAAACAGGTCTTTGAAGGCTTATTGGACTCATTAACTTTGATATTAGGATGTAATGGAAAATCTTATACCAAGGTAACTTTCTCATTCTTGTTTTTCAGTATTTTTTGCAATGTATTTGGGTGACACGCATGAAAGTTGTGAAAGTTTTTACACACACTTTGCTGCGTCTGATGATGCAAATGTTTATGCTGATTGGAATTATTGCAGGATGTTTTATATTCTTGCTTCTTGTTTTTTACACTGAGCATTTGATTACATCCTGTTTTGAGTCGATATGCTGTAGTCTGGTCACGAAACATCTTTACACTTATCCAGTATATAGTCTGCAGCCAGTCCCTCAAAAAGTTTCTGGAAGTGACATACAGTACACTATGTCCAAGACCTGTCACATGCTGTTGAAACTACCCAAGACAGAGCACTTTGATAGGTTTTCCACCCCTGTGGCATTTGACCGCACTGCGGCCATGGCCCTTTGCACCCTGTCCTGAGCTGACAGCTCAGAAGAAAAACAAAAAACACCAGAAACAAGTGGTTATAACCTTAGCTTTTTGTGGTTGTGGCAGCAGTCAACCCAATGACAAAGCCAATACAGTGATTTCTACAGTGGTTTACAGCCAGATGAAGACCAGCTCCACTAATAAAATCAAAGATCGGTAACACAATACAAAATTAGACACAAAATTGTGAGTAGTTACGAAGGAAGAGTGAAGGACAAATAAGGATTAGGATTCTCAGTGCTCAAAGAGCACATTAGAGCACATTTTCAGAGCACATTATCGTTCACAGCCACATTTCATAAACCATCTAGATGTTATGCTATTGTGAATGTGATGGTATAGAGCTATTTAAACTCAATTTAAGACCATTTACTGTAACAATGCTTATTCTCCCTCAGTAATATCATGAGGAGTTACAGGTCCTTCAGTCCTCCCTCCTTGATTTTATGAAGATCAGTTCTTAAGCAGTGAAAAACCCCAACTGCAGTACCATAGTGTAAAGTGTAGCTTGTCATAACCTGTTATAGATTGCATGTACATACACAAACATGTTTTACAGAAGCCTCACATGCACACATCCCAAACATGTCCCATTGGCATTTAAAGCATCTGTTCACTCAGATGGCAAAAACATATTTTCTCATCTCTCTGCCACTTGTGGCCATGCAGATACTGTAGATTTGGTATTATTTGTCTAGATTTTTGTCCATATTCTGCCCATCTTTGGAAAGACACTGCTTCTGAATTTCAATACATATATATTTTTTTTATCACCTTTACAACTTTAAGTTAGAAAACACTTTTGTTACTCTCCGAAATTGATATAGAGTCCATTTGTGTTCATAGCAACGATGACTGCTAAAAATTGTTTTTCGATGTAAATAAAATGGCAAAAGTGATTACATTTTTAGATTTACGTATATTTAAAATCGTATTTGTGTTGACAGTAGTTGTACAGAAACTAAATTTTTAGGAGACAAGATTACTCATATTTGACCAGATCTTGTGTAATAATTACAATGTTCAACACTGAAAAAGGCATTTTCCTGGTATTGACACAAAATAACACCCAGGATCTCGATGATAATGAGTAAAAAATGACTTTAGTACGTATTGATTTCAAAGTTTCATTTCACAATTGCAAAAACTCAAAAAGATGAGAGTGAGAAACGGACAGACAATCCATTAAAAGTCCTGCTACACCTTCAATCAATAGACTTTCATTTAGGCTACAAAGCAATCACAGTTGATTTCATTATGAAAATCTCAACTTAAGTCAGCCAACATGACAAACTAAGGGTATGTGATTATAAGACCTGAAAAAGAATACCTGAATTTCACAAAGAGGACTAAATGTCCATAGCCCCTCAAATTCATCCATCCATCCATTATCTTAGACAGTTTTCCTGTCAAGGGTTGCAGGGGCACTGGACCCTATCCCAGCTGTCACTGGCTGAGAGGCAGGCTACACCCTGGACAGGTCACCAGTCTATCACAGGGCTGACATATAGAGACAGACAAACATTCACACTTACAGTACTGTGAAAATGTATTTGCCTATTTGTTCTTTGTCACACTTATGATTCACATCATCAAACTAACTTATCAAACTAAAAGTAAATACAAAATGCTCTTTTGAAATGATGATTTCAAAGCTGTCCAAACCTGCCTGGCCCTATGTGAAACAGTAATTGCCACCATGGCCTTAAACAGGCCGTTCGTGCTCAAAAACCCTCCAATGTGACTGAATTAAAACAATTCTGCAAAGAAGAGTGACCAAGGGTGGCACAACAAGTTATTAGGTTGAGGGGACAAGGTAGGCTCGGACAGCTTTTCTCCCTTAATAAATGAAGTCATCATTTACAAACTGCATTTTGTATTTACACAGGTTGTCTTTGTGTAATATAAAAATTTGTTTGATGATCTGAATCATTTAAGTGTGACAGATACGTATGTAAAACAATCAGAAAGTAGCCAAATACTTTTTCACAGCACTGTATGGGCAATTTTGAGTCATCAGTCATCACTGCATGTTTTTGGACCAACAAATGTATCTAACAAGTGCTCAAACATCCATGTGATACACAGTCATGGATCTAAACCCATTATTTATTTAACAGCAGTTTAACTGTCTGAAACTCTTTCCATCTCTAACAATGCACTCTTCAGCTTTAACCTTAACAAGTACGCCCTTCTGTGTGCATGGAAAATACACAGGAGGAGTTTACTGTTCGAATGTCATTTTAAAGAAGCTGAGTTTTTCTTGCTTAAAAAGTGTGTACGGACTTGCCAGCAGCTCTGTGAGCCTGTTTTCACGGCTCAGTGGTTCTTTGAGCTAAATGTTAAACATCATGCTCACAATATTTGCACGTTACACACTGTGAACATGATGTGTTTACATACACAGTGTGTTAACATGCTAGTATCTACCTTTTACAATAGCACAAAGTCCATCAGAGGCTGATGGGATGATGACCAATAATTTACAATACTTAAACAGATAAAATAGTTTCAAACATTGTTTCTATAGTTTGTGGTCTAACGAGGCTCCAACATGATACTATCCCTGTTGAGGTAATAAACCCACTTGACTTGCATTCATGCAGCTGGTGTGGACATGTATGTGTTGTATGTATTTATACAGGTCACTTACAAGTCAGTTCCTAAACTTTCATCATGTCATTAGTATGCAATAGTGTCTTAAAAGGAAATTCAAAATAGCAGTTTAAGCAAAGGTGAGACATTAGGGCTTAATAAGTGAAGTAGTATTCTACCATTTAGCTGTAGAGAGATTGACAGCAAGGTGGGCTGTGAACGTATGCAGAGCTATGGTCCAGTGAAGCTCAGTGGTTTTTGGCTGACAGAGTCAGTGGAGCAAATAGAAGCTTTTTAGTCTGCCCGGTCGTCAGTCTGACACCACACATCAAAGGCTGTATGAATAATTACCTAATGTGGCTGAACCATGCTCCTGACAAACACGCGGCCTTCCGGACAAGATCAGTGTTTTCTGCCTGCCCCAGCATCACTTAATAATGAACAAATCGTCTACGAAAGAAGTATCCAATCAAAACAGCACTTTCACAGCCCAAGTCGAGATTGATTTTTCTCTATAAAGAATGCTGACTTGCTGGTTATTTTAGAGGCCAAGTGTAACTGCTTGGACCTCACTGAAATAAACCTGTTGAATATTTAATTAGATAACAGACAGTTATTTCCAGTTGAAATCATCTCTCGCTTTCATTTTATTCTGTACTTTGCATATTGAAATGATTTGGTAGTTCTACGACTATTCTCATTATTGTTTTACAGGATTTTGATGTTCTTTTCTTCTGTTTTATTGCTATCTAAGAATAGGCAGCTAAGCCCTCAAGTATCTTCAGGTCTTAGAAAATCTTGAGCTTGTGAGTTTGGTTAAAAAAAGTATTCATAAAGTATTCAGCAAAGAAAGTTGCTTTAACTGCCTGTTTTTACAGTAATCTTCGAGGGTACAAGGGTGACACACGAATAACTGCTGATGTATTAGATCTGTGATTTGCAAAAGGCATTGTCCTCGTACAAATACTTCTTTTATCTACTTGAGGCAATCACACTTGGAACTGTGAGAGCCCATTGTGCTGATAACTTAAGAGGATTTGTGATTGTAATTATTAAAAGAGCTCAATTCCGACCACCTAAAATTTCTCTCACTTGACCAAACTGAGCCTATGTTCCTCTTCCAGTGAGGAGACACAGCAGCTTGCAGGCAGACACACACACACTCACACTGTGCCACCACCTTGATCCCCAGCCCAGTTAAGAAAGTCTGTCACTGTTGTGAATAATTTATTCTTCTCCATCTCAGATTCAAATAGCTGTCTGCTGTTTGATTAACCTGCTGATCTGACGGACTGAGGACTCTGTCTGGTGTCTGTAAATACAGGCCGTAGGTCGCTGCTTGGCACAGCATGAGAGTCTCAGCTTGCATATCCTGTTCACACAGTGCCAGAGGGCAGCTGGGCACAGTGCCATAACCAAGCTTTTGTAGCTTTTGTATTTCTCCTACTAAGCTTTTTCATTTTATTTTTTGAATTCTGTGACTAATAAAACACTTCTTTAATTAATTTCTTATTTAATGTGGTTAAATGTGCTCACCATAAAGAGTTTTAACTGCGATTTCTGTGATAATTGCTAAAACACATAATTTGAATGAGAAAATTCTGATGATTGTTTGGTATTTGGTATATTCTATGACAGAACATGTTGGATTGGGGAGAGGGACGGCTGGGCGGAGCAGAGTGGATTGATTTTCACTTAGTGGTAGTTTAAGATGCATATTGTAGCTTTAAGTAAAATAACAATACCATAATATAAATACTCAGTATAAGTTTTTACTATATATATATAGATGCATTGATGTGAAAAAAAGGTCCTTAGATCTGAAACATCTGGCTTCAACTGAAACAACCTAATGCAGTAAGTTCAGGATGGAAATGTATAGAAACTACCTAGAACTCAGCAATATTCCTTTTTGTAAAAGGTCACAAGTCAGATATGTTACATCCTGCATGTTGGAATATGGTTCATAATTAAATTAAAAGAAGAGATTCACAGATGTGCATTTTAGTGTTTGAATTAATGAATCAAAACTAGACTTGCATAAGTACACATTTTTATGTCAGATGTTAGGATGGAAAATCTTGCTGTAAGTGAAGGTGGATCCACACTCATCTCTGCACATGAGCTGCTGTACAGTTAGTAAAACCATCTCAGTACTATTGCAGGTTTGCATGTTACAAAAAGGCCAGGCTTTGTGATTCTAACTTACTGTATGGAACAAATGTGTTTACATGAGTGGCCTTTGATCATTTCTCATAGACAAGCTATTACAGAGAGGGCTGACAGAAACCACCACTCTTTGATCACAGTTATGGTTTATTAAAAATGAGAGCAGTGCTCACTTATGAATAATTTACTCTTCAGTTATCATATTAGTGAGAGAAACAAACCAAGAAATGAACCATAGGGCAAAATTCTGAGTGTGTGTTAGAATTACAGTGATACAGTGGTGGGTATATGCAGCTGAAAATTTTGTAATAGCACCATTATATCATTGAACATAGTGCTCATTAGACTAATAAGTAGCTGTATTGATGTGTGCTAAAGAAAGCAAGCAGAGCTGGCATATTGCTCCACTAAGCTCTGACTATCTATCATTTACATGTGGCTGTGACTAACGATTATTTTCATCGCTAATTCATCTTCAGCACTTTATTTGTCCTCTTATTTAACATGTAAAAGTGTATACAAACATTTAGCAAAGGGTTATAACGAACTATAAAGTAGCTGAAAGAAGCTATAAAGACGTGTAACTGTTATGGGGCAGGGTAAGTCATTCCAACAGCCAGGGACAACAAAGGAGAATAGATTCGATTGGGATAGGAGACCCTGTGAAGAAGAAATTTTTAGTCTCCTCTCATTTGCAGATCTGAGAGGGCGTGCAGGAGTGTAGCTTACTAATAGCGTGTTCATGTAAGAGAGTGCACTTCCATTTACAGCCCTGTAGGCAAGCATCAAGAATTTAAACTCAATGCGAGCAGTTACTGGGAGCCAGTGAGATGGGTGTATTTCGGCTGGTTGAAAATGAGGCAGACTGCCGCATTTTGGACCATCTGGAGGGGTTTGATGGTGACTGCAGAAGCTCCAGCCAGGAGAGAGTTACAATAGTCGAGTTTCGAGATGACCATTGCCTGGACGAGGAGCTGTGTAGCCTGTTGTGAGAGAAAAGGTCTAATCTTTCGAATATTATAGAGAGTGAACCTGCAGGACCTGGAGATCGCAGCTACATGATCGTTCAGACTCAGTTTGTCATCATCCAAACCCCAAGCCACCTTCTCTGTGAAGAAAGTAGCGAAGTCTTTAGGTGAGAGAGAAGTAGAGGGGGGAGGTGGGGGAGGATTCAAGAGGCGGTTGAAAGTAGAGAATAGTTTATGGGTGTCTGTGCAGTTGCTTACCTTGTCCTGGAAGTATGTAATTTTAGCTGTGCTGACAGCAGCAGAGAAAGATGTTAAGAGAGAGTTCCTTTCAGCTGCTCTAAGATGAGTCCTATGGTGGCAAACCTCATCAGAGATCCACGGAGAGAGCGGAATTGCATGTGACGGTTTTGAGGTGTGAGGGCAGAGTCTATCAAGGCAAGAAGTTAGTGTTGAACAGAGGGTATCTGTGGCAGTTAGGGTCCTGAATAGAGAGAATATCTAGGGGTGGAAGTGCAGGGGAAACAGAAGAAGACAGTTGAGTAGGGGAGCGGGTGTGGAGATTACGGCGAAAGTGGGTTAAATGTAATGTGGATGTGGTGCCCCATGACTGCGCCATCGACCTGCTACCCAGCTCTACCCCACCCCGGGGCCATCTTTTCTCACTCTCGCCACCTGAACATGAGGCGATACGCAGGTATCTCACTGAAGTGGAGGGCGCGGGCCTGATCAGACCATCTTCCCCACCAGCAGCTGCCGGCTTCTTCTTTGTGGGTAAGAAGCACGGGGGCCTGCGCCCTGGCATTGATTACCATGGACTCAATAACATCACCATAAAGAACAGGTACCCCTTACCTTTGATTTCCTCTGCTTTTGAACTCCTACAGGATGCCACTATATTCACCAAGTTGGACCTACGGAACGCCTATCACCTTGTCCATGTGAGTGAAGGCGATGAGTGGAAGAAAGCCTTTAACACCCTTGTTGGCCATTATGAGTACTTGGTAATGCCCTTTGGTCTCACCAACGCTCCGGCCACCTTTCAAAATTTGGTCAATGATGTTCTGGGAGATATGTTAAACAGATTTGTGTTTGTCTACCTTGATGACATCCTGATTTTCTCCTGCTCTGAGACCGAACATGTACAGCATGTTAGAGCTGTTCTCCAGTGCCTTCTACAAAATCAGTTATTTGTCAGAGCTGAGAAATGTGAATTCCACGCCACCACCGTGTTCTTCCTGGGTTTCATTATTTCAGCCAGCAGTATTGCTATGGATCCCTGCAAGGTCCAAGTAGTCGCTACTTGGCCGGCTCCAGAAAACCGCAAAACCAGCGGTTTCTGGGTTTCACAAATTTTTACAGAAAGTTCATTCGAGGCTTCAGCTCTGTCTCAGCCCCCCTTCAATGACGACTGCCTCGTCCAAGATTAAGTTCACTTGGCCCACTGACGCTCATGAAGCCTTTCAGGAGCTGAAGACCAGGTTTAGCACAGTTCCCATCCTCGAAATTCCAGATCCTCAGAAACAGTACATAGTGGAGGTGGATGCTTCTGACTCAGGGGTAGGGGCCGTGCTGTCCCAAAGATCCGACCGAGACCAGAAACTCCACCCTTGTGCTTTCTTTTCCAGACGGCTCTCCTTGGTGGAAAGGAACTACAGCATAGGGGACAAGAGCTGCTGGCCATCAAACTGGCCCTGGAGGAGTGGAGGCATTGGCTGAAGGGGGCTGAGCATCAGTTCCTTGTCTACACTGATCACAGGAATGTGGTATATCTAAAGACTGCCAAGAGGCTGAACCCACGCCAGGCCAGGTGGGCTACGTTTTTCGACCGCTTTAATTTTTCTCTCACTTTCTGCCCAGGGGATAAGAATGGCAAGGCTGACTCACTCTCCAGAATGCTGACTCGCTCTCGAGACTGGCTTGCGTCTCCTTTATGGCCAGGAGCCATCTTCGTGGTCCCGGAATTTGGTCTGGGTCAAGTATGCTCACAACTCGCATCCCTCTGCTGCCACGGGGATGACTCCTTTCCTCACGGTTATGGGTTATTAGCCACCTCTGTTTCCCAGCCTGCACTCTGACGTCACTGTTCGTCCACTGCGGCCCTGGTCCACCGATGCCATCTGGCCTGGCGGCACGGCAGGCTCCGTTGAAATCGAGCCAGGATTACGCCAAGTGGACTAGTAGGAAACATTCGGTGGCGACCCATTATCGGGTTGGCCAGAAGGTTTGGCTCTCTACCACTGACCTTCCTCTGCGTGTGGAGTGTCGCAAGCTGGCCCCCCACTTTATCGGACTGTTCCCCATAACTAAGATTGTCAACCCTGTGGCGGTCCGGTTAGAGCTCCCTCGACCCCTTCGGATTAACCCCACCTTTCACGTCTCCAGGGTTAAACCAGCCCCCTCCAGTCACTTTGTTCAAGTTCAGCATTTTTCTTCTCATATAAAAGCATTTTATATCATTAAAGCTGTGTACTAATGTTGTCATTAATTATACCTAATCACCAGCTTCCATTTATGGGTGTCCATACATTTAAACATTTTGGTTCAGTAAATGAGGGAGAAAAGGGGGAAACTAAGGCGAATCTTTGAAATAGAACCAATATTTTACACCAGAAAAGTTATTTATATTCACATTATCTTTATCTTATTTTCTGCTCTTTTTCCTCACCAACATCCTCTCTAGCCCTCCCCTTTTTCTGTGTCTCGCATTAACACACATACACACAAACACACACACACACTTCCTTCCAATTCTGCAGAGTCTCAGCAGGGCAGGGATTATGGCCATGGTTAAAACCTTTCCAGTGCTGCTGGCTTTATCCTCTGTTCCAAGCGGATACTAAAATGAGCTTCAGAAAGTTAGATAATCAGCCTCATCTGCATGACGTTCTCTGTGAGCTACGCTAATATGTAAGAGGTACTCACTTCATTACACAGTAAAAGTGTTAAACTGTAAGCCCCACCTTGCTGAATGTTAGGGGAGACCTTGTCTTTAAGACAATAAGTCCAAATGCTAAAAAACATTTTTTTATTAGACCAGTGTCCAGCTTAGCAAATTGTGGGTTATTCAAATATCCATTGACACTTAGGGTTGGAAAATGTTTCTAAATCAATTTTCCTTCAATTTACCCAACATGGCCCACAGCTAAATCAGCAAAGGAATCAGTCCATTAGATATACACATTAAAGGAAATTAAAACTTTTATGTATAATCATTACATACACTGTATAATTTGGGAGAGCCACGTAAAATTAATTAATGAAAGAACAAGTTTTATTGACTGTGGCAAAATGGTATTTGTGAGAAAAGCATGAAAATAGTTATTAGTCATATTACATTCTGCCTCTTACAGAGGTCATAAACTCTTGGTTGTTGCAGCTCAAATAAAGCAGAGTTCTGCAGACCACCTGCTCTCGTTGAGTAAAATCGTATGGTCATAAAATCAATGCTTCAAGGTTCCATTGTTTTTGATTAAATGTTTTCATTATAACTTAGTCCATCTCAATAGGCGGCTACAGTAACAACACTTAAGATTAAGGAAGTTATTGTATGAATTACCTGGAGGCCGTTCCTATCAGCTTTGTGAATTTAAAGATTATTAACTCTGAGTGCATACTCATATTAACAAACAAAATGAGTTAAATGTAAATGCAGTATGCCATATTATATCTTATTACTAATATATGATCTAATGTCAATCAATCAAATATAATACATATGTCCAACTCTTGAATAGCGATGCTGGCGGGCGAAGAATTTCTGGGCCCAGTGATTCTTCTTATCAAAATGAGGTTGCCAGGCAACCAACAGACTCTGGTAACTGTGAGACTCTGAGACATAACATGTTAATTAGCGGGCTTTATAAGTGCTGGTAGGCTGATTTTGTTACCTCTGGACAGAACCAGATGAGCTGCTTCCCTGTTTCTGTGTCTGGTTGTAAGTTCTTATTTAAATGAGAGCTAACTCTTGCCGAGAAATCATATCATAAGTGCATTTCCTTAAAAGTAGCTTCTTCAGTCTGTGGAAAGTTGGTAGGAGTCCTCAAATTTATCTTCCAGGTTATAGTTTCACCTCTGTGAGTGGATGTACTAGAGAGACTCTCATTGCAGCATGTAAAGCTCTCAGCTCTGCATTATGTGATGTGACACGTACTGTGGTTTCCACTGTATGTCTGTGTACTTGTGTATCTCCTCTGGCTGTATTATTAATTCAGAGACCATGCAAGTACATGCCTTGTCTCCTCCTCCGCTGTCTCTTGGAAAGATCTTTGAAAGAGAAAGATTAAAAGAAGAGCATAATTAGACAGGAGGATTTCCACTATCATAGCAATTGAAGCTGTGCTGTCATATTTCAATATCTAATTGGTCTCAAATTACAGAGACGCAATTATAACAGCAGGGAGTTCCTTGGCAACCTATACTCACTCAACCTATCTTGTGCAGTTATGGTGTTGTTTCACACCTATGAACTCTCACTTACAATTGTTTGCCTAGAGCCACTTGAATCCACACACCCTGCTTAAAAATTATCACGTCAGAGTAAATAGAGTTGCATTTGTGCATTTAAACTATATCGGATCTTTTATAATTGTAACACATATAAGTAGCTTTATCAGCACTAACTTACTGAAACTTAAGTATTAGTTGTCTGATATCCGACAAGCAGAGGAGGTCAAACAGGTGCCGTCCCAGGAGTTGAAAAGAGATGACAGATCTATACAAACTATACAAAGCAATTTAGATTTGAGTGAAGATGGTGCTGCGTTGATTCCTCTAGACGTGTATTTATCCCTCTCAAAGCGTACTGCTTGTAATTTCGGTCTTGCCCCCTGGTAAAGATTCTTCCTCCCTGCTCTTATATACTGCATCTCATTGCAGCAAAGTTACTCTACGTTTTGTGTCTGCAAATCAGCTACTTTTGTGTCAGACTGTGGGGCACATGAACATCACACAGAGCATACAGCCATTGAGGTCTGTGGTGTCCAGGCATGCAGTGTATTTCCTACCTGAACAGTGTGGGCTGATTTCACCTCTGATGACACTGTGTTCTGTTAAAGCATAGAGCTACCTGAGACTTCACTTCACACTCACTGTGTTCAGGTGGTTACATGTCTCTGCTTACCGTCACTATCATCCACGAAGTGATTTTTTGTGTCTCAGCTCACAGGGATTGTTCTGCGACCTGCTGTGTAGTATCCTTGATTTCAGGAATACCCAAAGATGATGAAGTACGTGATTAAAATGTTGAAAGTTTTAATACTTAATATTTTTGCCACAACTGATGTGTGCACGGTTACTGGTGGTAACAGCAAATGCAGTTTAATACTGCAGCATACAATAGTTTAGCTTTTTTATTTTTTATAAAGATA